>JABSTT010002021.1:0-65045 GCA_013339685.2 Hyalomma asiaticum
AGGACGCCCATGCCCGTGCACAGGCTTGAGCTGTCGAGCTTCGGGCACGACCTCAAGCGTGGATCTCCGGTCGGGACCTCTTCAACGCCGGCAAACCATCGTCTTCCCTGCGCGACCTGTAGAGGCTGCCCGATCTATCATCCGCCCTCGTGCTTCTGGACGCCGACTGTTGCGGCGTTCCTCATCAGCTGCCACGCTCCATGCCAAGGCCTGCCTACAAACGCTGGTGAGACGAGCGCTCGTGCCATCTCTTCGCTCTGCCATTCGACTTTAATTAGGACTGGATATTTAATTAGGACTTCATTAACGTAAGCCGTTGCCTGTCAGTTTTGAATCCATATAGCATGTGTGTTTCGGTGGCTTGTGTTGTGTGTTTTTAGTGTGTATATAAAATGTTGTGTGCAAACGGTCTCGTCCTTCTTTGAGCGTCTTGAGGCGACGCCTCGGACACCTCAAAGTTAAAGGAACCTGCCCGTTTGGGGGAGAAACTCGACGTTTACCCCGTCACAGGCGTCCATATTTAACGACGAACATCTTTGAATCCCGGTAGTAAATTACATGTTTCACGCAGAGCTGTGTTACTGGTCTGCTAATCAAGAGTTTATTTAGAATTTTGACCTTTTGGAGGGGGGAGTGATGGGGTGGCGGAGTAGGGCATTACCCACGGTGTAACCAGTACGCACTGGAGGGGAGGGGGGATAACAAGTCATTGGTTATCTGGCAAATTTTCGTTGGCGTGTCAGTGGGGTGTTGGGGTGTGTGTGTGTAAATCCCTGCTGCTAATGATCAGAACTTGGGCTATCCGCGCCATGTATTAGTACGAAATCACATTAACCGCTTCGGGTGTCTTTATCAGCTGTTGTATTGTCATGCATGGCTACAACAGAAAACTTTGAGACAGCAAAAAAAATCACTACAATTTATTTGTAGCAAATACTTATCTACACACTCTTGCACATTGTCGAAAGCCAATTCAAGTGACCTCTTAACAGTTTCGGCGAAATAAAACAGACTTGAGTATGTATTGCGGACTTTTAATGACAAGATCGTTTTGCATACCGCGTCGTAAAAACCGGCCTCACTACCTACTTGGACAGAAAGCCACCAGTCTCTAACGTTCAATTTTCGTGAAATCTGATAAACGTAAGTTACCTCTGTGCTTTTCTTTTGGCGAAGGGATGCAGCGAGCAGTTTGCCTACTGAATGATGTCCCTCGCACCTGTGGTAGTTCAGTCTTTGTTGGTTCTTAAGCAGTCTGATTTGGTCCATTATTATGGAATACCATCCTCATCTCGTTTGGACTTAATGGCCATGTATTTTACTGATAAATAAGCCAAAAGTAAAAATTCATCCTCCTGATATCAGAGGGACTCTCCAACACTTGGACATGGTAAGGACAGCTGTGCCAGCCCTTCGTGGAGGCTCCTATGACGTGTGAGCCAAATGTGGACTGCATGCGCCAGGCAGTCTGTCATTCGTTCCAGGTAGAGCTCGAAATCGCTTGCCATTTCAACAAATGACATAGGAAGGAGCATCTAATGCATCGCTCAACAATTTTTTTCTTAGAGAAAGGATACACACCTTCTTTAGCGTAGAGTAAGCATAACTTGAGATGCTTCGACAGTCACGGAATCACCAATGCCATTTCTGCCTCGAGCGACGCATGTCGACGATGTGAGGTCATTTGTTGAAAGAAGAGCAGGTGGCTTCCAGCTCTGTTTGGAACACAAATCTCGAATTCCCCAGTGTGTGAAATCAAATCATACTGGGCTCGCGTGTTCACAGGCACCTGCGCTAGTGTCCGACACCGCTTTCCCGCTGTGTCCAAATAATGTCGCGTGACACCTTCAGTATGCCAACCTGGCTTCAGCATTGCACGCGTGCGTTGTTTAGTCAAACGAAACATGAATAGTCGTAGTTTAGGAAGGCTCTTTTTTATTGATATCGTGCCACGCTGAGCATTCGGCGGCGAATTGTCTGTACGGGATAAGGCATGAAAGGCTTAGCGTCTCGTCTTTCGTATAGGAAGGTAGCGATTTAAAAGGGAGTCCAGCAGTATCGTTGCCAAATGCATTCTGTACTTCCGCACATGTAAAACAAAGTGATTCTTTGTCTTTCGCCCGAAAAATAGGCCGGCTGCGTTAGGAAGGTGTGGTCACTGAGTGTCGACTGCAAGAACTGTCTAGCAGTGAAGTGGCAGTGTTTACAGGTGTCGGTGTGGTACAGCGGGCCTCTCATGCACTACCCTCTCCTGTCAATCGCGTTGTCCGTCTAAACTGTAAGCGTCGTCCAGACGAGTCCATCTGACCACTTCATTCTTCGAGAGGTGCTCCCCTGTTTGTGGCGCCTCAGTGACCCCGCTTATACTGTCATTCAGTGTGGCACGCCGTCATGATCACTGTTTGACTCGATACATTTCTAAAAGGGATTTCATCGTCCGCATGAAAGGTTAAGAGCATTTCAGCTTTGTTTAGGTATTTCTCTGATATCTTCCCCCTGCTTACTAAGGGGCACTCGAGGCGTCTTCAGGCTACAAAATCACACGGTTGTGCGTCGGTCGTTGTAGTATGCCTGTGAATATTTCTGAACTAACGTAGTGCGTCCCTGACTGACAAAACAAAGTCACACGAGAAACAGTTTATCAGTGATTCTTTAATTTTTGTTTATTCTATTTGTCTGTGGTGATCGGTGTGAGTGCCGTGGCGCCACTGTTCGAGGTACCACTGAGAACTCGTCGTGTAGATTGAAATAAACAATTCGTTGGGCATACAGGGCAGCGTCTAAGTCTACCATCAAGCGCTCGTGTGAATAAAAAAAAGAATAAAGCAAAATTGAACAGAAAATGGCCGCTGCAAGTCATTGCGATAATTAACTTCTTATCGACTATCGGTCGATGCCATGTTTTGGTGACTCACAATACGGTGACCGGTGTGCCTCACAATACGAAATAATATCCACAAGACGTCTCATTGTGGTGACTGATTTCGGAAATTGTTGCAAGGGGAAACGGTGAGCGGATAACTTAGTATGACACGTATGCTAAAACATATTTTGATGGTTTGTGAACGGTTTGAATATGTTAATCATTTCTTCTCAGAAGCAGTTGACTCAGCAGCCATTCGAAGCCCGGCATAGTAGACAGAAAAGCTTCACTTAAAAAGAACAGAAAGAATTTGAAAGAATTAGTAGTGACATTGAGCGCTGTAGCTGTTGACACCCCCAGGCTTGTCACCTGTGCAAAGTAAACGCGTGTAAAAGAGCAGAAAACCGATAGCAGAGAGAACAAAAGAAAGAGAAATGTTAATTATTCCTATTAACAATGATCTTGGGAAAGAACAACTGCTAAAGGAGAGGAGAATAAGAAGGGAGAACAAGATCTTGAAGTGAAGGAAGAACATGAGACAAAAGCAGCCATATAGCCATAGACGAAATATTCCGCTAGCTCACAAATAAGAAAATAAATAAATATTGGAGAGAAGCCCAATTTAATGATTTACCACTGAAACAGCTGGTTGCCGACATCGCCGACCCGAGCGCTAGTGAACGAAATGGCGAAATCGTAGTGCGAAGATTGCAGAGTGGGTATATCCCGGCAAGGGATATACCCACTCTCCAGGAAGAGCCTGGACGAAGGACATTGAGGCGCTCTATGTTTGCTCGAGCAGCTGGCTCGACACCATCCTCGTATCTGTACAATTGAATCTGCGAGTGTCGTTTTAAAGGCACGTGTTGTCGTATAAATTGGCGCTTTGTTCTGTGGAATTAGTCATCAAAGAACATGGCTTGTTACGTCGTGCCCATGTGCAAAGAGGGTACAACTGGAAGATATTTCTTGGTGAGGAAGGGCTTTTTTTCCTGCCACACAGGCCTCTCGCGCACGTAAAGGAATGGAAACACGCTGTGCCATGCCTTGACTTTTAAAGGGCCCCTAAACCACAAAAGCGTTCAACTAATAAAATGCAGTGCCTGGTTGTTTATTCGCTCTCTTCTGCGCCACACTCCGGCCGCCAGACGGTGTTACCTCCTCACCGAGTGCCCCTCTGAATGTCATGTGATGTACATCATCGATCACGCATACTGTAGTTTAAAAGGCTCTCCACTTCCCGTGACATGGCTCCACTCGTGCGGTTGTTCTCGTTTGTGTACAGAGAACGCCTTTATCACCGTCCTATGAATCGCGCGGTTGCTTTGATTGCTGGCGGAGAGTGCCGTTATCACTTACTGTTACGCGCTACGCAGGTCGCGTTTATCTTTCATGACACTTCGAGAACCGTGTCGACCATTCTTGAAACTTTGCATGCCTGACACGCACATTTGAGCGCCTTCTGGAATTTGAGAGATAAATAGAGGACGCGTTATGACGTGTGTATAAAAGCCGACGCATTCCGCCGCTAGGCAGTCTTTTCGTCGACCGACAACTGTTCACGCCGCTATTTCTGTGCATTGTCATTGGCTTTGTTTCGCTGGGCAGAAGTTCGCACAATAACCAGCTCGCCTCACATCGTCTTGAGTTCTGCGTGTTTCGCCTTGAGTGCTGCGTGCGTCACGGCAACGTGACAGTATGATTGTGTTGAAACGCGAGCTACTTGGCCCTCGCGTTGCGGAGCGCTTACAAATTCATAAACGTGCGCACGTGAACACCACCAAAACCACTCACTACGAGGAAGGACAGGCAGGGAGAGCGTGCATTTGCTAGCAGACTAACTGCAGGTCGGAGTTCTGCTTGGACCAATCAGCGGAGTTCTGCCTCTGCTGATGTCACCAAAGCCATGTTGCTGTCATCAGGGCTAAGTTTGGTACGTGAAAACGCCTGGAGAGGCGCACAGGATTGTTTTGTGAGTTTGCGGCATAGTCGCGGCGTGTAGCGCTGCCCTCAATAGGCATTGTTTATCGTGACGGAATTTTCAACTCAATTCACGTGTTAACTTGAAGTGTTAAAAAAATTGCGGGGGTGGTTTAGAATTTTCGCAGGGTGTAACATAGACTTTTAAAACAGCACATTTCAAAATAATTTGTTTGAAATGTTAATAGTGATGCAGTCTCAATTACACGCATCAAGCACGCCTTCAAAGACGATGTCATGGCCCACTTTGCTCCACCTCTGCCCAAAGTACCTCACAATACCTAAGTGGAAATACAAAAGGCTCGCTCTTCATCACTTGCACTGAAGCGCAACGATGAAAAAAAATTACCGCGATCGGTCAAGCACAATACGAGCACACACACAGCTAGAGACAAAAGCGCGTTTGAATCACAGACCTGTATATCTCATTGTACTTATCTATTCGTTCTACCTTGATTGTTTGTTTGATGCATGCACCTAATCTCGAATATTTTTACACTTTGCCATAATCTTTCAAATGAAAAGTTGCAGTATTTATGAATAAATAGGTAAATAAATAAATAAAAGAATTTAAGGCTGGTCAGTTGATGTATGTGACTGTTTCTGTTGTCCCGTACATGGGAGCATTTTCGCCGTTCCCAGAGTAAAACCGTTGTAGAAGAGGCACATTTCACTGAATTGTCACGCCAGAGCGCTGCGCGTGTAGACGTGTTGGTGCTTTTTTGGCAATGAGGCCTTCAACTAATACATAGCACTCTCCCTGTCGTGCGCTTAGTATCTTGTGTTCGTGTTCCTTCGTACTTATTGTTCACATGTCTCAATTCGTGCTCATCCTACACCATCGAGAGTGAATCCCAAAACTAATAGTAGTGACACATTCGCTTCAATACGTCGTTTCTTTCAGTCAGTCCACCGAAAAGTTGAAGTTGCGCAATGGCTTTTGTGGATGGTGATTCCTGGCAAATGGAACACAGGCAGAGCTCTCTACGTGGACCCTATACGGCTACACTTGTCCCGAATGCAACGAACTAAGAAAGATTTTCTGCAGCGCACGCAGGAAACTGGCATGAAACAGCGTCTGAAGCGTGTACTAATGATATATATCCTGGGCGGAATACTACTGATGTCAGCCTGGAAAGAAAGAAACTGTAGGAATAATTTATTTCCATGAAATTTGAAAGCGCGATTACTCAGTAGAAAAAGTTTAGTTTTTATGCACTGAAGTTGCGAAAGCCTCATACCTGGTTCCATACAAGGGCTTCCAGCTGCCAAACAAAAATGATCCTGAATTTTGTGAATATTACAAACAAAACAATTTCAGCTTGCTTGAGGGAAGGTATTCTTTTTGGGAATATTTTGGCAAGGCGACCTCCTTCGTGTTGACTATGTTGAGAGGTGCTTTATTTTGTGTAGGTTATGCTGCGTACTGCAATGACGCGGCACAAAAGATTAAGAACTGCGTTAGGTTGCCATCGCTAGTGGAAAAGCTATTCGCAACTCCAAAAAAAAGTGGCTCATCAGGCAACACTGCTGAGATAAAGAAAGATGGCTTGCATATCCAGGGTCACGACCGCGCTTCCGCTTAGCGCTGTGCTAAAGTTTGATTGCGGGTTCGAATCACGATGCTTCGTCGAATGAGAAAGGGTTCTTGCTGCCGAACATCTGATATTAGGGAGTAATAGCTAAGCGGCTCAGCGAGCCAGCGGGCCCAGCGAACGAGCGGAGACGCCAACTGCGCATGCGCGGCACGCTGGGACAGCCAGCGCATTTACGGAACAAGCCGCTCCCCCCCGCTCATTTCGTCTCTTCAGCGGAGCGTACGCAGCGGGCCAGCGTGCGAGCGTTTTGCAAGATGGCAGCCCCGAACACAAGCGGCGGCGGCGTGTCGTCGTGTCATGTAGCAGAAACGAAGATGCATTTCCACATAACACCTGTGACCTAATGAGAAATGACTTTTGCGATCCTTTTCGCAGTAACTTGAAGTTATTCAACAGGTAAAATTCTGCTCGATCGACAGTAACTTCAACATTGTTCAACAGGTGGCGCAGCAGTACGTTCCGCTGAAACAAGCGCAGGGCGTCGCTCAGCTATTACTCTTCCTTTCGTCATGTGCTCCGCTATCCCCTCCGCTCATTCGCTGCAGCCCCCACCACCTCACCAGCTACCCCTGGAGATCCACCTCGAGCTGGACCACCTGAGCAAGAGGCGGACGCCAGAAGCTCAACTCCGGCAGTCGGCCATGGAAAGGATCCATGACCAGCTCCAGGGACTTCTCCCTCATCTTCACAGATGGGTCGGTCCTGAGCGACCCTCGCTCAGCAGCAGCAGCCTGCGTCGTCCCGCCAGGTGGGATAACCCTTCAGTGCCGGCTACCATTCCACGGCAGCTCTACTGCTGCCGAACTAGCTGGTCTTCACCTGGCGGCCGATCACCTGGCCGCCACGCTACCTGAGCAGCCCGTGGCGGTCATCACTGACTCTCGGCCGGCCCTCCAGGCGCTCCAGAGTCCCGAGAAATCCGGCATCACTGTGGCGCTGCTGCACGCCAAGCTCACCGCCATCCGAGCTCACGGCGTGCGCCTGTCTCTCCACTGGCTCCCCTCACATGTGGGGATAGCCGGTAACGAGGCCGCAGATGTCGCTGCTAAGGCAGCCGATTCCATGGCTGCTACAATACTGCAGGTGCGGTCCCAGGTTAATTCTGCATCAGGTGTCGCCAGAAGCCTGCAACGTATGCTGTCGGAACACAATCCCGCGATGAGACGATCTCGCAGGGCTTGCTCAAGAAATGTGCCGTACTCACACGTTGCCGCCAGTTTCTTGAGTCCTACTATGAAGTCCCCGATGCTTTCGTGCGGTTCTTGCTTGCGTTGGTTAAAACGGTATCTTTCAGTCACCACGGAGCACTTCGGGGTGTAGTGCTTTTTCAGCGTTGCGATGACCACGTCATACGTCTCCTGGGTAGGCGTTTTCGGCAGAAGAAGGCTCCTGAGCGTGACGTATGCCTTCTCCCCGATGGACGTCAGTAGTACTTGCAACTTCTTGTCCTGTGCGATGTCATTAGCGGCGACAAAACACTCGAACCGCTCGAAGAAAACATCGCAGTTGCCACCGTCCGGATCAAACTCTGGAAGTTTTCCAAGCATGGCACCCCGAACTGCTGCTGTTTTTTCGGCTGCCGGTATCCCATCCTCGTCGCCAGTCATGTTGTAACTTCAGAGCCGGGGCATGCTTTTCAAATCCTTTATTCGGGCATGCCAACGGGCAGCCACAAAACAGCACAATGAACACAGTAACATAGGGCACACACCCATATATACAAGTATCTCCAGGTTACACATGCGCAGTGGCGACCAGTCACTTATCACTGCAACTACGACACGTGTAGCCTATCGCGATATGAACACAACATAAACGTGTTAAAAGAGTGCAGTTCTATGCGCGGTGCCGGAAGACAAACTTAGAGGCGCGATGAACTGGTCGAGGGCTGAAAAGTTGGAACGAGCGCAATAAATCCTGAATTGCCACCAGATGAACTCGAAATGCAAACGCGCTGCGCTAAACGATCACACATTACCTCAATAACCATCAAACAAATTACGAGGCGCAGCGCGCGCATGGGACGAAGGCGGCGAACAAAGGCAAGCGCTCGCTTTATGTCTACTTGCTACAATGCATGCGGTCAAAAGTACGTCAGCAATAATGTTACTGCGGTTCAAGTTGAGCATTCGCACGTTCACAAAACGTTACCAGATATACACGTACAAACGATGTCGCTATTTTGTTCACGCGCTTGCCTAAACTAAACTACACTCCGGCTCTTCGAAAAGCGCGCATGATAATAAACGCGCGCATACACAAACATAATCTGTGTACTTACCGATGAGGAAGAAATCGTCGCGAGTGAAGTGCCTGGACCAAACTAGCATAGTTCCCGTCACCTTCTTGCCGGTGCGCAAGTTCCTAAAGCATGTTGCCCTGCGCGAAGCGTCGTCTGCTTCTTTGGGGAACTGATGAAACGACGTGTTGCTGTCTTTGCATCGCGATGACACGCACTGAGGCACGCAACAAAAGTGTTTTGGTGACGATTCTTTCTTTTTCTGGCTGCTTAGAGGCGGCACGGCGTGCATTAAGGAACTATAAAGCTGTTTTACAGCCCGCAGTAATGCGATACCGTGCTGCGTTTCGATGTCGACCTTGGATCGGCTGGTTCCAGGAGCGTCCGCTAGGTGGCGAGCATTTAGATGGAATCGCGAATAGTATTCTGTAGCTACTCCCTTGCTTTGCCAGCCAAGTGTAACTATATACGTTGAGTTTGTGTATTTGTAAACTGACATCTCTAAGTGGACGCCTATTGCTTCCATTGCGGTGTTCCATGCGTCGTTCACAGACTGCGGAGTTCACTCCATGTAATAACATAGGAGGATATCACTAACTTTTCTTTAATTGTGCTCAACCTTGCTAAAAATATACACCGCATGAATTCAACAAATAAACGCTGGAAATAATAATCCGCGATGAAGTGAGCGGAAACTCTAGAGTTTCGCAATATTGCTCCTATGCGCGTTTTATATTACCCAAAAAAATCAACCTTCCCTCCAAGAAATGTGAGGTTAATGTCAATGTTGCTTGTTCATTTCACGTTGAAAGTGCTAGAAGCCGCGATGCAACAGTGGAAGCGCGCGCGCTAAGCGGTAAATCCAGGAGGGTGATCCTCTCTCTCATTGGCTAGTTCGATGTAGACGTCAGCGCTCCGCACAACATCGCTTTGTGGGGAATTCTAGGGACGATGCAGCGTCAACTAAGAGGGAAATGCAGAACTGAATCTATTCCCTATGAAACTGAGGCTGAGGTTCCCGTCCTCGAGCAAGCGCCAATCTCGAATCTCTTGTCGGACGGCTGGACAGTCGCGATGGACGGCAGCGAAAGCGCCGCGGCTCGCGCCAGCACTTCTACGACACGTGACAATCTATGCACTTTTTGCGACAAAAGTTTTTCAAGTTCGAGCAACTTAAAAAGGCACGTAAAAAATCTTCATGGAGAAGAAGCCGTTGGAACAACGGAGCGCGGTGAAGTTCGGACTATCGCATGCGACTTGTGCCCAAAGTTTTTTCTGAATCTTGCAGACCTTCGCCAGCACCACGTTCGCGAACATGGATTTAAAGAAGAAATAGAGACTATCACGTTTGGCTCATATAAAGGTAAGACACTGATAGCGTGACATTTGAGCCACGTGCTCGTGCATGAGCAAAGCGCATGCCCCGTTTTTTAGCATAGTAGAGGGGGTCCCCTCCACTGATACTGACAAGGTATCAGACCCCCTTTGCGAGAATGCGGGGTTCCTGCACATTTTACTCACGTAAAATGTGCAGGAAGCCGTGTGCGCCATGGACCGATGTTATTTAAGCCTGTCCACGCAAATATGCACGTGAATCATGCTCGTGTCTGTCACAGCGGACCATCGAGGCTGTTCAGAAAAGCTACCATTGCACGTATGTCACGGTTACAATAAAATGGAGACTTCGCGGATATTGCACACTTGAGAAGTGCTGACACTTTTTTTATACTGTGAGCTCTTGTATGTTAGGTACCGCAAAGCAGCTTGGCAGTGTGTGGGAATCGCCTGTGTCAAGTCAAAGTAAAAAATGAGAAAGAGATAGAAGCATCAAAAATTAATTGAATCGTTTGTATAAATTTACGTGTACAAGACATCAGCCCCTTTTCTTCTCTCCTCTATTTCCCTCATTTTTTCTCGAATCATCAAAGTGAACCCCAAGCGATAGAGCCAGAACTTCAGTGCTAGCATAAGGGTAATGTAGCCCTACTTAAATATAGGACTAAAAAAAAGCTTCTGAAAGCTATACGAGTGTGCGTGCTCTAATGCAAATAGTGCAATAATTACTGACACACAGGGCCTGTAGTTGGGGGGTGCCCGTAGCCGTCCCCCACCCCTTCCCTCCTAATTTTTCATGAAGGCACGTTTTTTGCTGAGAAGCATAATGATAATAGGTGTTTTCCACAAGTTGCCAAGGCCTTCACAAGTGACCTCCCCTTCCAACCCAAAAATTCGTTGCTACTCGGCTTGCAGCGAAGTGTGTGTTATTTGCCAAAATAATGTGATCGAATGTGAACAAATCTTCTTTTGAGCTATCATAAAAAGTGAGGGTAGGTCTGTAGATTAGATCACATCTTATGGCAATAAACACCATGAATGGTAATGTTTTCTAAATGTTTAGACTGCGTAGGTTACAGCCATAAAGAGACCGCTTTATGAAGCTCCTTAGTGTCCCTATAGATAGTACTAAAGAAAAAGACTGTAAACAACACACACTAGTATATGTGGCAACCTAAATGCTTTGTGTGTCCAGTGCCGAAATGTGCCACTGATTTAAAAAGCACAGATGTTAAAAAGTTTGGCATGTCACAAAGCTGTTGCTATGTTTCAATACCAGACAGGAAACATCCACAAGGTTACTTTATTACTTTGCTGTATGACATTTGAAAAAATATTGGTAACATTTTAAATATATACACATTAAACATACATGCCAATGAAGGCATGCTTGCATGCATCACAATAGGGTCACAAGACTTTAGCAGTCCTTAATGTCGCCCAGCTTAATTAACCCAACAAGTGAATCACTGCAAAACACCAAAACAAACGGATGAGAGTCACTTTTTGAAGAATTTTCTTCAGTTTGACCACTATAGCTCGCGTAGCTACAAGTGTGGGCCACAGACATTGATAGTTTCCATCAGATCTTCATTGTAAAGGAGCAAACATCCTGCAGCAATGCCTTGTGATGAACTTGCATGAGACTTCTGAATCAGTGCCGAAGCTTCAGTAGGTGCGGATCAGCAGGAGACTCGCTGGCCTTTAATTCGTCTGGCAATCTTGGAAATGTCATAGTGCGGTACAAGGCATAAAAGCTCATCTCCATCTCAACACCTGTATACTGTAGGGTCCCACCAATTCACAAGGGGGTCTTAATGTTCAGACACATCCTCAGTGGGGTTCATCAAAATGCCATCACTGCACTGTCTGTGCATTCCTCTTGGGTCGAATAGTGGTACCATTCTTTCAGCTCTCTACTGAGTGATGGCAGATCTATTTCCCAAGAGAGCAAGTGATGCCTCAGCTTCTCTGGATCAGAAGAGCCAATAGGAGACGGCAACATCCAGAGCAGCGCACATCCCACTCAGTCTTTTTGGAGAAGCGTGTGCATATCTTGTATTCCATTATAAAGAAAGGAAATAGAAACACTATAATGGTGGTGTTCACTTGCATCCAACAATGGCAGGTCCACACAGTTATGGTGAAAAGCCCAGAACTTGCAGCTTTTGTGAGCTCTCTGTTGACAGTAAGCTCTTCAGACATCTGAAAGTAGTTGCAGAACTCAGGGTCAATTTTTTCGTGCACAGACTTGAGATGAGTGATGGTTGTGTCAATCATATTGCATGCATCAAATTCTTTATCACATTTTGGAACTTTGTTACGATTGGTGAAATCAAGTCTAATACGTTCCTAAGCATCGATCATGAACACCATGATCATGTTGGATGTTCGCAGCCTGTTAAATAACCCCAAAGCTTTGGAAAGTGAGCATGAGTTGAACTTCAAGAGGTCCCTGTCGAAACCATGTGCCTCTGGTCCATTATGTTGGAGAGCGAATGAAAGGTTTTCAGAGCACTGCGCCATTCCATGCTGTCTGATTTTGCAGCGCCTTAGAACACTCATGTTCGTAACTTTGGTGTGCAATTGGGAACCAGGAAGTCCAAGACGGCAATACGCTTTGGAGAAGTGTTGAAAAAGACTGATTGGTAGCGTGAAGGGCAGCTCTGATGCTGAGAGTTGACGGCTACAGAGATACAAAATTAAGTCAACGTAAGAAGCTGCTTGCACAGAATCAAACAGGATTTCGCTCAAATGGGCTCTTCTTGCATGTTGATGACATTGGTGATCTTCCATCATACGTGTCCGTGAACCAATGTGACATCCAGTTGAAGCTCAAAACTATTTGGCAGCTTATAATTTGTAATGCAACCTTTTCTAGAATGAGATATTCTGTTACGTTGATAACATCGTTTTGAGCACTTTTAGATGTTAATGTAGCTATACATGCTGCTTCAACAAAGGATCGTGCCTATCCAGACAAGTCAATATCATAAGGACGTTGTCCTTTGTCTGCAGAATTGCTTGACAGGCTGTCACAGATCCTCAAAGAGCAATCGTATGCCCAGTACAGGAACAGTATTGCCTAATACTCTCTTAAGAAGTGCGAGTTTTTTCAAGACTGTCTGGTTTGCTTTAGGAGGAATAGTGGAAATTGCATTAGCTGGATTTTCTATCACTGATCTGAAGGCACTTGCTAGCGTCATTGCATCTCCACAGTTCATGCTGAGCTCATGAGAATGGAGGAACCCTTCTTTTCCAAACAACTTGGATAGGTCCATGAAAGCAGTCCTGACAAAGATGTTTTTATAATAAAAAGCACTGCATCTTTGGGAGAAATGGAATGCAAATCTTGCACAATCCACCGCTCTAGTGTTTGCTGCAAACTAGCCAACTTTGCTTTTCAAGGTAGCCTTCTTGAAAGCAGACTTATTTGTGAAGATTTCCTTTCCTTTTCGTCACTGCCTGCATAAGAACTGCCCTCACTTCTGTGAAACAAACAGATTTCTCAAAAATGCCAAGCGTTGATCATCAGACAGTACCTTCAGGTCGACAGTCCTTCAACAACATATCCAATGTCTCGGCCTGCTTTGGACCACTGGCATTCAAGGCAAGGTCTCTGAACTCCACCGAAGTTCTGGTACTTGTAGAACTTTGATTTACACATTCTTGGCACTGTTATTTGGGTATGTGGGTTCTGTCCACGTGTGCTGTAAACAAACATTGAACATTGCATATAAGCAATAATACATAACATATGCAGTGAGAACAAGTTGAACGCTGACATCAGATGCAGAAGGTATACAAATCTCTGTAACACTGCTAGATCCTAAACACAGCACTGTTTACACAGACTCACGAGCTGCCGTCAGTGCCTTTCAGTCAGGTGTAGTCTCAAAAGAGGCTGCTAGGGCCCTTAACGGCAGGCCCTTGCAAGAAAAATTTACCAAATTTTGTCTTGGGTCCACACATAATGTTGGGTCAACAGAGTCGCAGTGAGATTTCTCATAAATGTGTGTGAGGATTCATACACTGAGGCAATGTGGGGCCCTGTATTGGTTCGAAATAGCTCGAGTTTGGCAATCTACTAGTGACATTTCATGAGATTACCTAGCACTACAAAGGGATTAGACAGGTGCTCCCAGCCCTTCACCAAAAACTTAGCACACCACAAACAATCACGCTCAGAATGCTCCAAATGCATTCGTATCGCTCAAGCAGCTTCCCGAGAATGATACGTACAGAAATAGGCCCAACATGCATCCCAGATTGCGGAGAGGTTAGCTCACCAAAACATGTACTGGAGCGATTCCCTGCGTAGCAGGTCTGTAGCGATGAGGCGTGCCGCTATTAACAACCCAAGCTACGACATCCACCTCCTGGCTGTGCTTGAGGCCCGTGAGAGGGCAGAGAGCCTTGGCCTCCACGTCCACACATGGGACTAGCCGGGACTTGGATGTATAAACACCTCATACTCTTCACTCCCCGACCAAATAAATATCTTTTCTCTCTTTCTTATTTCGTGACTGAGATGCTGTTTAAAACGGCGTATGTTAAGGAAAGACACTTAGACGAGGACGACACACAACAGCCACGCTGTCAATGTGTCTTTTACCTAAGCAGGGCCATGATCAACGCATCAATGTAGTTTTAATTACAAGTGTCTAGGGTGGCCAGTCGGTCGCTTCAGCCACCATTTCTGGCAAAATTATGCAAACACCGACGCCGTTATGACAGCAGACATAATCATACCCCATGCTACGTCGTTCAAGCTAACAGGAAGCTTTTATGTCACGCTAGGTAGCAGGTGCGGACGGCGCCAGCGTCCACAACCACGCGCTCGGCCACTGTGGACAAGTGTCATTCAGACTGTACAAGTGGGCAGTGCATTTACACCTGGTGTGCGCGCTGGCGTCTGTACCAGCAGACAATTTAAACAGGATGAGACGTTGCATATGCGTTCGTCGTCGCTTTCTGTTAGTCATTTACTCAAAATCTTTCCGAACCCTCTAGGCGAACGCGTGACTGCACTCGAACAAATCTTTTCAGACCCATGGACATTTACACTGAGAGTATAAATAGTTCACATAGTTCGCTAGAATTAAGTCACCGTGAATTACGCACAGATAAGTCGAACGAGGTTCAGCAAATCACATGGTTGTACTTACCAGCTGAGTTGTCATGATATACTCGTTGTCACTTCGAAGATCGATTATCTTTTGCGTTGCGACATTCCGGAGGCCACTCCATGTCACAGCACGGGCACGAAGCCGAAGCATCGTAATGCGCTTCAGAGCGAACTCGCGGTGGGCGTTCCAGTACAGCGAGTTTCAGGAACGGATGGCTTCACGTGCTCTTCGTTTGTTGACGTTCATAGAGTTAATATGTTAACTCTGTAGCTCTGTAGTGCACTAGATTAGTACACTACAGTTAACTCTATATTGACATGTTGACGTTCTGTCTACGGACAATGAATGCACCGATGGATGGTTAAGACAAACCGGCAAAGATGTTTTCTGATAAGGCCAATAAGGCTGAATTGTGTTGATAGGGTGGCGGCTCACGCTACCTAGTGTCAGAGTAACAAGTGCCAAAGCGAATTAATGTAAAACTAAGAAACGAGTCGTAAAAAATTTCCTTCCTTCATTCAGTCAATAAAAATTTTGAGAGAGAACAAAACAGTTATGGGATCTTTCAAAATAAGTTATCGCAGTTTAGTGCTGCAAGCTAGCGCCATCTATGGGATGTAAGGGTACACGATGTCTTTACTTCAACGAAGCCCTAACAGATGGCGCTACGCTGTTGGCGCGGATGTTAAAAAGTTTGGCATGTCAAAAAGCTGTTGCTATCTTTTAATACCAGACAGTAAACATCCGCAAGGTTACTTTATTACTTTGCTCTATGAAATTTGAAAAATGGTAACATCTTAAATAAAAGGGTACGGCCACAAATCATCATCATCATCGAAAATGGTTAGCGCTTTTGTTACTAACAGTGCGCAGATTCTATGCGATGTGCACCGATTGTTGCTGCCTTTATGAACATTGTTGAGCGTAAAACTAAATGAAAAAGGTGTTCGGTGAGCTTGCTCGTAGTTTTACCTGGTATTTTATTATTCCCCAAAACTTGTTTCGTCACAACTTAGTTGCCGTGTAAACCCCATTTACGACCTAACGTGCGAGTTACAGATGCGAGCAACACGTGGGGTTAAGGCTCCCATCATGGTGTCGCCAGATGCCAAACCCAGATTCTTCAAGCCGCGGCGGATTCCTTTTGCTTTGAAAGACTAGTTTTAGGAGTCTGTTGCAGAGGCTGGTCCGTCAAGGCATGGTCCAACCAGTGAAGACAGCCAGATGGGCAGCACTTGACGTTCTAGTGCAAAAAGAAAATGAGCAGCTGCGCATATGCGGCGATTCCAAGTTGACTGTAAATCAAATGCTCGTCGGCAGTTGCGATAGTCCTGCGGTCATAGCGCACTGCAATGAAACACAGTAGCCGCAATGAGGGGCGAAGGCACACTGACCGGACAGGTCAGCAGGTCATGTGCTCTGCTTTTCATTGTACACCGCGCGACCCCTGGTGGTCAGTTACCGCAAATAGGAACAGTTTTGAGGATATACGCTAAGATGGAGTGGTCCAGAGATCCGGGCCCCATCCCCATGTAGGTCCGCTTATGGTACACTTACTGGAAGCTGGCACGCTATACTGATCATACTGCATGATGCCAGCTGCCTTGGCTGTGGAGTGCAAGTAGCTTAATTATAGAAAATAAACAACTTTCATTCTTGCCCAACTGTGTGACCACCTATTTTAAATAAAAAGGTGTTTAAGAACAATCTTATCGAGTCGTATTGCCGTTACTGTTTTGCGCAGTTAATGAAACCGACGTACAAACAAGTCAGCCAAGGAAGGCATGGCAACATTATTGTTTTCCTAACTGCAGTCCAGTGATTCTTAAATTGGGAACTAAAGTGAACGACAAATAGCATTGATTCTTTGTCCACTTTGGCTCCTTCAAAGATATATGTGCACTTTACTCGGAAATATCCCCAGAGGTATCGAAGGAGTCTGGAATCACTAATGGCAGGGGATGCGGCTGCTGGCTGCCGTACAGCTTGCCTGAGAATGCATTTCAGCTTGCACACTTAAGGGAACTGGGACTGCTGCTCTTGGACAGCAAGTACTTGATATTTAAACACGCCGTTTGTAATCATTTCACAAAGAAACGTGCAAGATCAAATTGAAGGCACAGTGACATGGTGTTTCTATGTCTTTTCATTTTCAGAATTCCTATCCTGGAAAGATGAAATGGAAAGAGAGACCTGCAGCCACTATGTTGCTTCCACAGGAAAGAAAAAAAATTCACCCGGGGTCTTTAAGCACTACCTCCGTTGTCATCGTTCAGGGACATATGCAGAAGTTCCAACAGAAAAGCGTCAACGGCAGAAGAAACAGCAAGGCAGCTGCAAAATAGACAAGCATTATTTTGCAACGCTTGATGTCACAGAAAAAGGCAGCCAAGTTTTCGTGGAATTTCAGAGCGAGCACTACGGCCATTTAAAGGACGTCTCACACCAGAGGCTCTCTGTCACTGAAACTGCAGTGCTTGCAGGTAATACACCATGTTTTTTCACAATGCAGACGGGGATGAGTTGCGAGGAGGAATGGTTTGGGCATTTCAATGTTTCATCGTATGAAGCATGATCAAAAACACGCAGAAAGTGAGCAGTGCCCAAACCAGCATGGAAAACAATCAGAGGAGAGGCAGTAAACATTTGCAACCTTCAGCCCAATGCTTCTGGCTTCATCACTCCATAACCGCTAGTAAAAAGGCTACAGACACAGAATAAGCAGGTGGATGGACCGGTTTGTGACATTTCAAGCAGCATAAAAGAAGTAGTTCAAACAGAAAGTGTGTGTTCTCATTTGTGATATTCTGCCTCAAGTTTGGGAACATAGTGACTGAAACGTAAGAAATGTTCTCAAAAGCTTTTGCTGATGAAAATAGAAGCTAACAAATGTTGTGAAAGGTACAGTCTTTCCAAAATGGGAGCACAATGCCTGGTTAAGGTCCTTGAAAGCAGACTCCTGTTATGAAATATAGATGTCTACAGTAATGCTTTGATCATTTGGCTCCTTAAATCACTGACAGTATAAGAGATTTAGATGCTTAAAGGGACCAACAGCCAATTTTCGTGGTACCCATTTTCGTGGTACCCATTTTCTTGAGTGCTACGGAAAGCTCACTGGTCAGAGCTTCTAATCCCAGAATGGTAATGCAGAAAACGACGTCAAACATTTTTAATCATATTGTTTCGATCTGCGGCGATTATGCAGTCTTTAAGACTGCATAAGACTAAGACTTTAAGACTGCCATACGCTGCAAGCAGTGAGAGGTGAGCGCGGTAGCGATTATACGCCAGCAGTGATGAAAAGTGAAGCCCTAAGTATAAAAAAGTAATGTTGTGTTTGTCAAGCATTTGGTGCCACGACTACTGCCTTCTAGTGTGCTAAATTATTTTTCAATAGTTGTAGCGCTTTCTGGGGCTTCTTATGCAAGTACTTTGGCCACGCACAGGTAGTTTTTTTTTTACTTTTAGGCAAGTCAAGCTGAGCTAAACCTTCCCCTTTCTAGCCACTATACTTCGAAAACAAAACAAAGCCATGAAAGCAGTGCTGCTTCTCATGCTCTGCTTCTTTTACTTTGTAAGCCGCATCGAAACAAACGGGGATGGCAATAACATACATACTCAAACTTTCAACCCTCATTCTGGTGCACATAAGGGCATCAGACTAGGCACCGCAAAGTGATCACGACTCCATATTTAGTTCATGGATCTTGCGCTAGGCTGCGCAACGTACCACTTTTTGCTACTTTCAAACGCAATTTAAAAATACAAATCCTACTCAGATCGCGAAAAGCATGCTGGTATCTGTCACTGTAATTCACGGTCTTTTCATTTCCACCACAATCTAACGGCCCATTCTAGCCAGCTGTCGGTCCCTTTAAAATATGTTTTCTGTGTGGTCCGTGTATATGCTGCACTAGGAGAAATGCAATATAGCTGTTGATTCAGAGGCACGCTAGATGCTGTGTGTATACGTGGTGTGTTTAAAGTTATCATCTCCTGAAAATTGTTGCAACCAGTCAAACAGAAGATGGTGCACACTTTTAGAGAAAAGTAAGAAGCCGGTCGCATTGAGTTTATGTAGGCAGGCCACTAGTGGCTCAAATAAAAGCATCAAGTGGGAGAGTGCCGCGAGTTAGACTGGAAACTAGGCCACCTATCTTGGCACCACTGCAGCCATGAGGCTCTACAAAAAGGGTGGCACACATGGACTCAGTGTGTCCAAACGTGATACCATGGGGTAGTGTCATGGGGGCTGTCAGTAGGTTAGCAGGAAGCACTTGATTCGCTCCACAGAGACACTGAGACACAATCATGACACTGGAAAATGGCAGTGATGGGCTTTTTTGGCAAAGGACATTGGAAGATATAAGAAGCGCACCAATGCACCAGAATGAAAAGGACATGAGGGGGCATAGACTGCACTATCAAAGGCTATCTTGTTGTCTTTGCTGACAAGGCATCAGCTTGAAATTTGGCTAAGCAATATACACAGAAAAACTGATGCATTGGACCTCAAAGTAAGAGCCAGTATCTTGACCAAAATCCTGAAAGGAAATTATGTTACTGTAGGTCAAGTACTGTTTAGTCTGCACTGTGTACCATGACAGAATATGTGAAATTTCAAAGTGGGCCACAAATGAGATGCTCCAAGATGATGAGATAAAAGCTCCTCTATTCACTACCAATGGTTTAGTACTAATGACATTATTATAACAAGGACAACTTAGATCATCATGTATGGTGCTGAAATTTATTGGTAGGGCCTCATTTTGTGTATGTTTACATTACTTTCTCACTTTCAGAGCTCTGTTCCAAATAATCTTGACAATCCTTGACGTTCTTGAACATTAATTTATTGATTTATCCAACTCGACATCTTCCTTTAGCATCCCTTTAAATACAAAACACTGTGTGCCTTTACAGTTGCCCTTGCAGAAGGGACAAAGCTAGTCCTGAGGTTTGCAATTAATTTTTCGTTTTGTAAAATATCTGGCATTTACCAAAGCTTTTTTTGGCTGGCCTCTTTAAATGTTATAACTGTGTTTGCATATGGTGAAATCTGGTCTTGACCTGCATGGTCTGATTCAGGGCTGAAAGGTCATGGTCTTATATGACAATGTTGTTGAAGCAGTATGTGCTTATAGAGTAAAAGAATGAAGAACTTGGGAGGGTGCGTCACATTACAGTCTGGGAAGTCTGGCCAAAAAAATGAAACATGTCATGCTGAGAATTCTGCCATGAGCACAAGAAGCAAGCGGCGTTTAAGAGGAGTGGCCTGTGAAGGCTATGCATGCTCCTTTCTCAGTTTTTTATTCCCTCAATCGCCTTTATATCTTAACTTTTATGCTCACAATTATGCTGTACTACCAAAAGTGTGGAATTCTTAAGTAGCAATTTTCCATGATTCCTTTATGGTCAGTGCGGCATATGAAGAGAATAATTTTTTCAAAATACAAGTTTACACTACAAGTGGTACACTAATTGCATGAGGCCAGGATGGATCACTGCAAAGCATTTGCCTGTATGAAAACGTTCTGACGACCACAGAAGGAAAGAGTGCCTGGACAAGTTTCAACTCTTCCGAGCCAATGATTTTGCATAAGAGCTCTTGCTCTTATGCAAGCTCTTGCTCTTCGCTCTTGCCATTTATATTAGTCACGCTAACACCTGTCACCCAAATACCCCTGCACCCAACCCCCCCCCCCTTTTTTTTTCTTTTGTGTGTGTGTGTTCGCGCGTGCTGCTCTTCTCCTCCTCTCTTTCTGAGGGCGGGGGAGAGTGTGCAAAGGCGTACATAAACGCACGCTGGAGAAGGCAGTTGCCGCCCTGACGAAGACAAGTCCGCTTGTCGAAACGTTGGCTCCCGCGACATTCCCTGTTTTAAATCGTACCTTGCGATTTGTTCATCGATGAAATAGTATGTATTTTTAATGCATTTTTCTACGTAGAATCATTTTAAATGCCTGCTTTCATCGCTTTCATTTTGCAATGACCCTTCATGGCAAACACGGCTAAATGCAAATAATCAATGGGTGGCAACAATGGTTCCTCACGAACTTGTTGAAACTTTTTTGAAATTCGCAGGCAGACTAGCACAAGGAGTGCCCCCCAAGATCATAATACAGAAAATCCAGGTGGCCTCATCCACAAACAGTGACCGGATGAATCTAGTGACAAGAGAGGACCTTCGGAACATCAGCGACAAATTCAAAATTACGAAACAAGAGCATCGACATCCACACGACTTCAAAAGTATTGAAATATGGGTAGCTGAAATGACAGCAATGAATGGGGCGAAGGAGGAAAATATTGACTTAGGTGAAGCAAGTCAGGAAGAAGGACATTCTCCTCTTCTTGACTACAAGAAGGTGGGTGACCCAACGAGCAATGGCG
Source organism: Hyalomma asiaticum (assembly GCA_013339685.2). Classification (NCBI taxonomy): domain Eukaryota; kingdom Metazoa; phylum Arthropoda; class Arachnida; order Ixodida; family Ixodidae; genus Hyalomma; species Hyalomma asiaticum. The sequence goes on from JABSTT010002021.1 coordinate 21,541, forward strand.
GAAACTTTGAACTTGCTTTAATGATATTTCCACAGATGGAACTGCTCCGAAAGCTAGGGACTCAGAAACTGTGCATTGATTCGACACATGGAACAGATACCAGTTCCAATTGACAATACTTTTAACCATAGCTGAAGATGGATCTGGTATACCATGTGCTTACCTCACATCTAGGAGGGTTAATACAGAAACAATGGCAACATTTTTTGAAGCCATTAAGAAGAAGGTGGGTGCCATACAGTGTCATGCTTTTATGTCAGATGATCCTCCAGTGTACGGGAATGCATGGGAGCAAGTGATGGGCCTTTTGCCAAAGCGGCTCCTTTGTGCCTGGCACGTGTTGCGCAACTGGAACGCACACATAAATTCAATTACCAACAAAGAGTGCAGGAACACTGTGAAAGACATGCTGCACACTCTGATGAAATGCACAAACGTGGCAGAGTTTGAGCAGATGCTGCAGGCATTTCTTAACTTTGGACGAAAAAAGCAAGAGATGAATCGCCTCAATCCCAAAGAGCTGGAGGAACTTGAGAAGTTCATCAAATACTTTGCAAAGACCTATGCTGCAAGAGCAGAGCAATGGGCTTACTGCTATCGGAGCAGCGTTGGCCTAACTACAAATAATCACATAGAATCAATGCACAAGACATTGCTGGCAAAGTCAACCAGCGGCTTGACAGGCTACTATTAGTGCTGTTCAACTTTACAGCCGATAAATTATTCAATAGGGCCATTGCACTTGTCGAAGGCAAAGTAGATCACCGAAAATCTGGCATATTCAAGAAACACAAATTAGGAATTGAAATTCAGCCATCAAATATTGTAAAGGTGCGAGACGGCCAGTGGGAAGTAAAATCCCAAAGCGAGACTGGCTCCCATTACACTTTGGAGAGGACGCGGGCAACTTGCGCTGGCTGTGAGCTCCATTGCAAGCAATGTGAAGCTTGCCATCACATGTACACGTGCACATGTCTCGATCACGTAATGCATGCGCACATGTGCAAGCACACTCACGCAGTTGCTTCAGCGGAGCTGCAGTCTCGCAAGTCACAGCAGGATCCAGCCACCAGTTTAGACTTCCCTCAGAGCCAAGAGAGTGAAAGTCATACAATGATTGATGATGCCAGTTGCCTTATGGCCAGTGCTCAGAAAATAATGCACGGCACAAAGCAGCATTCAAGTGAAGAATTAACAGCCAAAAAGCTCGACATATTCAAAGTACAAGCAGAAGCCACTTTTCAAGCACTGTATAAAAGGCTCCCTTCAGTTACACCTGAAGAACTTGAAAGCATGCAATGGGACCTTGAGAAATATGCTGTAAAGCATAAGATTGAAAATTCAGAACAGCCCCTAGAAAGAAAAACTTATTTGGTGCCCACAAACAAAAACGTTGAAAAGCAGCCCAGATATGCTGCACCAAAATGCAGCAAACGAAAACATACTTTTGGCCATCCTCCCACAATGCTGCAGCAAGAAGCAATCAAGCAGCAGCTTCTGAGTCAGGATCAAGAAATGTTAATTATACACACAGGGAATGACCACAATTATTGCAAACCACAAGCTAATTAAACAATGCTCACGCTAGCCTGTGGCCATTTAAGGGAATTGCTGTGGTTCCGCACTCCAGAATCACGTTATGATTATGAGAGATGCCGTAGTGGAGAGCTCCGGAAATTTCGACCAGCTGCATTCTTTAACATGCAACTAAATCTAAGTACCCAGGCCTAAGTATTATCCAAAAATGCGGCCGCTACGACCGGGATTCAATACTAACACGTTCGGGTCGGCAGACGAGCATCATAACTACTAGCATCAAGTAAGCACCAAGTGCTAATGCTACTATGAAGATGCCCTGCCGATGCAGCCCAAAAACAGCATTCCGGAGAAGGCCACAACCCAATGGAACTGAATGCTTTTATGCATTGCTTGGACAACTCCCAAAGGAGACTTCACGCCTATCAACTCGATTGGTCACCCGACTTCCCTGAGTGTAACGACTGCAACGTTTTTCATTATGCCTCATTTTTATTCCCTGCTTTGGTGGTGCAAAGTGCAGCTACAGGCGACTGTTCTATATATTTAATGCCTTCTTATTCTGTTTGTTTTCCATTTATTTTTATTGTTTATTATGAATATTTGCTTCAATGGTCCAGTGTTCGAGAGTACTTATTCAGCCGGCCTTATTCAGCCGGTTTTGTGCATTCTTTTGATTTTGTTTTTATTGTTTACATATAGTGCATATTGTGGACATTTATAGAGCACTGGTTTATCATCTATACATAATATCATCACAGGGAGTTTTTTGTCATCCTTGCTTGTGCAGACACATCTTGAGATTTTCTGCACCTCTGATTTGATCGGTTCACCACGTCTTTAGGGCATATTTAAGGCATCACAAGCATGGAGGTTTTTTCTCAGTTCCCCATCCTCTACTCGTCCGCTTTGTCTCCTGAAGCTTCACTCAGGCTGCCGTTTTGCCGTATGTCCACTGTCCATCACCATGCCACAGGACGAACTCTCAGGAACTTCATCTACCATCTCGGCCCCGACTGCCGCAGCTCCTCCATCTTGGATTGTCAGGGGGCCCCATCGTTAACCCCATCTATTCGCTGGACTTTCCATAAAGATGGGAAGGAGCGGCTTGACCAATAGTGCTGCTAACCACTGGGACGATCCACACCAGCTCTGCTCAGTCTCCTATCTTCTCTTCTAACCATCTGCACACTGTCTCACCAAAGGGATAGCTTTCACATTAGGGCTGGTCCGCTTGACTATGGCTTCGCATTCGTTTGCGCAACAAACCTGACATGCAAAACAGTTCTTATTCCTAAGGGCATAGCATTGGTTTGCTTAACAAAATAAGAGCCTCTCTCTGTTGTTCCCTTTCAAGTGGCTTACCCTCAGGATTGTTCCGTTGGCCGTTGCATATCCACCTTCGCCCTCGAAGCTATCATCAGCTCCGTCCTGACCACTCTGCAGCCACAACCGTTGCTCGCCTTGCTGACAAAGCACAATGCTTCATATAATGTGCATTCCAACGTATTGAGACAGACTTGTCACCACGCATCGGATCAAGACAGATGGTAGGTCCATCGTTTGTCATCGACCATAACGCATATGTCAAGCCAAGCAAAAGGTCATCAAAGGAAACATTGACGACATGGTGCAATGGAAGATAATACACCCCTCTGCTAGTTCTCGGCCGGTAGGTCCATCGTTTGTCGTCGACCGTAAGGCATATGTCAAGCCGAGCAAAATGTCACCAAAGAAAACATTGACGACATGATGCAATGGAAGATAACACACCACTCTGCTAGTCCTTGGTCATCATCCATATTTTAGTGCGGAAAAAGAACAGCTGCGTGGTTTTGCATAGATTACTAGGCGCTCAAGAAGATAACGTGCAAAGATGCAGACGTGTTGGATTCGCTACAAGGGACCGTGTACTTCCCGAGTTTCGATCTGCGTTCAGGATAGTGGCAGATATTGATGCATGAGGACGTTAAAGAAAAAGCAGCGTTTTCAACACCAGATGAGCATTATGAGTTCAGTGTAATGCCATTCGGCCTCTGCAATGCTCCTGCAATGTTTGAGAGCACAATTGACAGTGTTCTGCACGACCCGAAGGGGGAAGGCCGGCCTGTGCTATTTGGAAGATGTTTTCTCAAGAACCTTCTCTCAACACCTACAACACTTGGACGTAGTTCTGGCATGCATCAGCAATGCTGGCCTTCAGCTGAACACGAAAAAGTGGAATCTTGCCAGCAAGACAATTAAGGTCTTGGACCACATTGTGAGGATGTCATTCATCCCGATCGTAATAAGGTTGCAGTGGTTCTGCACCTCACTCGTCTTGAAAACACCAAAAAGTTGGGCTGTTTTCTTGGCCTCACTTCCTACTTCCGCGAATTCATATGAGACTTTGCCTCAATAACTGCACCTTCGCGCAAATTACTTGGTATTCGTGTTGCCTTTGACTGGTCTGCCGAATGTAAATCAGTGTTTAGCTTTCTGAAAAATGCCCTTGTGTCTGAAACTGTACTTCATTTCGATGAAACATTACCTACATTCCTGCATGCCAGCGCTAATGGTCATGGCATCAGTGGCATTCTCCTACAGTGAGATAAGTCATCATGAGGGAGGGTTGTCGTGTTTGCAAGCCATGTACTGGCCAACGCTGAGCATTATACCATCATTGGGCAGGAGTGTCTAGCTGTCGTTTGGCCGATGCAGAAGCTACAACATTATCTGCATGGCTAATATTTTACCATCATTACAGACCACCATGCTTTATGTTGGCTTTCTATACTCAAGAACTTATCAAGACACCTTAGTTGCTGTAATTTACCTCTGCAAGAGTATGACTTCACGATCATCTACAAGCGTGATGAAAGAACCAAGTCGAAAGATGTGCTGTTTTGCTGCCTACTTGTTACTGCACCATTCACTGTTTCCTCTACTAGCTTCAACGATAAGCTCTCGGGTGGTCCTGCCACATGTTTCATTCTTAGTTGCTATTGACCAGAGTTCCCCTCACAACCATGGCTCGATCACATCTCACCAACTCACTGACTGTTGACACATCATGGACCACCTTCAGCGAACTTCACAGCCACGTAATGCCCGCCTTTGCCGACAGGTGGCACAGTTCAGGCTTGACAACTACATCTTTTACCGTCATATCTATCACTGGCATATAAATGCTGGATGCATGTTCTGCCTCGCTCTCTTTGAGCTCATATTCCTAAGGCCTATCGCAACAAAATGACTGCTGGTCACCTCGGTTTTCAGAAAACATATGACCGTATCAAAGGGTGCTTCTACTGGCCTGGCCTAACCGACATTGTAGTGGAGTATGTCACTTCTTGCAACCTTTGTCAGCGCCAAAAGCTCCCGACATCACCTCAAAGCGGAGAGCTACAACCATTTCCGTGTCCACTGGCACCATTTGAAGTTGTTGGCATTGACCTGTAGGGTGCTCTTTCCACAACTCCCACAGGTCATTGATGGGTAGTGACAGCTGTCAACCACTCGACATGAAACAACTTTCAATATTTTGGTATCGGCTACTGGAGTGGCTGAATGTATGCTTCAAACCTTATCTCTGCGTCGTGGTGCTCCTTGTGTCATCCTGTGTAACAGTGGAAAAGCCTTCCTTGCACTGATTGTGCAGCAATAGCTCACAAACTCCAGCACCACCTAAAAAACAACCTCCATCAATCCCCTCACTCAAGCCGGCTCACCGTCTGACATGACAGCCATGTACATTGAGGTGTACCACATAAACTCGGACGCAACTTTTGTGAGTAATACCACTGTGTAATGCCCAAGTGGTTATTCACCTTTCTATGGCCGATCGCCCTCTTCTCTATGTCTCTTTCTTGTCCACTACTGTCACTCCATCTAAATCATCCTGTGAACAATATGTGTACTGCCTCCTCCAACGTCGCTGGCTTGCCTGTGTTAACACGGCGGTAAGACAAGACCACAAGATTATGGATGATGCACCTCACAGCACTATGTTCTTCCACCCTGGCAATGAGGTGCTGGACACCAGTCCGCACATCTGGCTTATGCAGCAAATTTGTTTTGGTTCTTTGGCCCATACACAGTCCTGGAGCTGACGTATCCTGTTGCTTATCACGTTGAACTTGTTATTGCTCCACTTACCGGCACAATTGTGGTACTGAGATTGTGCATGTCTCTCGCATGAAGCCTTCCACAAGGTGCTCCTACCTTCAGTTGCGGCCAGAATAGGTGTTCTCACATGGGTGAAATTACTGAGGGCGTTTATCAGGTACTTCATAACCTGAACACGATCCCCATCGGATAGGGTTCTTCGTCATCATAGCTTGTGGGGGGTCATCAATGCTTTGGATTTGATCAGTTCATATCTCCAGGGTGTATTAAAGGTGTGGAACAGCTGTGTCACAGTATACATTTTATTTCGGTGCTGAAACTTTTAGAGCAATTCTGCCAGCCTCGGCAAAAGAAGACAGACATGAGCCTCTAGGCTTACAAGCCAAGGGGATCTTTCACTACGCTTGTTTTCTTGGTAATCACAAGGAGCAGTAAGGGACAGTGCCCAACCCAGGGCAGTGCACCTAGGAGTTCCATTCTAGAAGTCTCAACAAACTAGTAACCAGACAAGTAGCACACAATGTAATGTTAATGAGGGCTGGTTGGTCCCATAGTCACAATGGCTGAGTTCATATTTTTGAACTAGCAGATTGTCACCCAATATACTCACATAAGATAATACATTAAGATATTTCGACAGTTCACTTAAGAATAAAAGGAATGAGGTAGGCTCGCACTTAGTTTACTGCCTATTGTTAGTCTTTTTGGCAGGACAACCATGTTAATCTAGCATGAACAGCTCAATACTTGCAGTGTCCTTTCTATTCTTCAATTTTACTTGCCAATACCACAATATGATTATGAGGCATGTCGTAGTGGAGGCCTCGAGGTTAACTTTGACCACCTGAGAATCTCCAATGTGCAGTACAAGGCAAGAAGACTGGTAATTTTTTTAATTTTGCTTTGATTGAAATGCGGCTGCCACAGTTGAGCTTTGATCCTGTGGCCTTGATCTGAGGTACTTGCACTAAAACACTGCTCATGAATTGATCTTTGTTAGATCTCGCTTCTAACAGCACTTCTGTGTTGGCATATGAGAATAGCTTGAATGGTGGAATATTGTGAGAACATGCAGCTGCGTTAGTAACTGACCGATCCTACTATCTGTTATGAGGAGAGGTTTGTTTAACTGCTCACCGAAATTATCGTCGGCGCGTGGGCCCGGCGCGGTTGTAGTCCTGTGTTACAGGGCCGTGTTCAGCTCCCCGGCGCGAAGTCGGTGAAGGGAACCACGGCAGTTTCGGTCGTTCCGTACGCAAGCAGACACAGTGAAAGGATCAGAGTCGTGGTTGCAAAAACAAACAACAAAATTTAATCTCTAATGGTAGGGCAGCGCAAATAATACAAATAATAATGTGCGAACAACCAGGTATAACTCAAGACACAGAAGTAGTGGGGAAGATAAAATGCAGCGATCACAGATTAGTAAGAGCAAAGATTGTACTCAACCTAAAGAAAACAAGAACTAAATTATTCACTAGAAAAAAAGTAATCTAGAGGTAATGAGTTCGAAGAACGAAGAATTTAAAGTCGCCCTAAGCAACAAGTTCGAGGCCTTAGGCGAAAAAGGGGACGATGTAGAAGAAATAAAACAAACTCTAACGAAAACAATCCTTGAAACCGCGATAGAACTCGGGGGCAAAATAGAAAAGCAACAACAAATAAGCTGTCCGAATCTACCAAGGGACTTAATAAAAAAACGTCAACAAATGAAAGTAACTTCGCCCATAGATAAGATTGAATTCGCAGAACTATCAAAGTTGATCAGTAAAGCCAGGCAAAGAGATATAAGAAACTTTAACACGAGAGAAATAGAGAAAGCAGTAGAAAAAGGCACCAGCATTAAATCGGTCAAAGGAAACTGCACTTAGGACAAATAAAATGCATGCGCTAAAAAGATAAACAAGGTAACGTTATCAATAATTTCAACGAAATAGTAGAGGTAGCAGAAGATTTCTACTCGGAACTGTACAGCCCTCAGACAGACCATACAACCTAAAAGAAATAGAATCAGAGGAAGATACTGAAATTCCATGTATAACCACGACGAAGTCAAGAAAGCTGCTAAAGGCATGGCCCGCGGTAAAGCAGCCGGGTGAAGATGGTATAACAGCCGACTTGATCAAGACGGAGGAGATGTTGTACTTGAAAAACTTGCATCGCTCTTCACGAAATGTGTCAAGACATTTAGTATACCGCGCAGTTGGAAAAATGCTAATATAATCCTTATCCACAAGAAAAGGTGACAAAAGGAGTTAAAGAATTACAGACCATTAGCCTACTCCAGTAATATACAAGCTATTTACAAAAGTAATTTCTACAAGGATAAGAGAAACCCTCGACTTTAACCAACCGAGAGAACAAGCTGGTTTTAGGAAGGTTACTCGACAATGGACCACAGCCACGCTGTCAACCTAGTAATTGGAGAAGTACGCCGAATATACAAACCTCTTTATATGGCGTTTATCGACTACGAGAAAGCATTTGACTCCATAGAAATACAGCAGTTATAGAAGCTCTACGACGACAAGGGTACCTGGCGTATACGTGAAAATCATAAACATATACAAAGATTGCACAGCCACACTACTCCTACATGAGAAAAGCAGAGAAATCCGATCGAGAGAGGTGTGAGACAGGGAGATACGATATCTCCGATGCTATTCACTGCATGTTTAGAGGAAATCTTTAAACGTTTAGACTGGGAAGAAAAGGGCATTCGAATAGATGGAGAATATCTCAGCAATTTAAGATTTGCAGACGACATTGTACTCTTTAGCAATGATGGAGACGAACTACAAAGCATGATTAATGACCTAAACAGGGAAAGTATTAAAATTGGGTTAAAAATGAATAGGCAAAAACCAAAGTTATGCTCAATAGCCTAGCTAAGGAACAGGAATTTACAATCGACAATGAACCCTTACAATGTGTAAACGAATATGTATACCTGGGACAGTTAATAACAGGACTCCCAACCACGAAAAAGAAATTCTCCGTAGAATAAGGATGGGCTGGAGCGCATTCGGAAGGAATTACGAAATCATGACTGGAAACTTACCGCTCTCACTAAAGCGCAAAGTACTCAATCACTGTATCCTCCCAGTACTAACGTACGGTGCAGAAACGTGGAGGATAACTAAAAGACTAGAGATGAAACTAAGGAGCGCGCAACGTGCAATGGAAAGAAAATGATAGGGGTAACGCTAAGGATAAAAAACGAGCGGAATGGATCAGAGAACAGACAGGAGTAGCCGATATTATTATATCAATTAAAGAAAGAAGTGGACCTGGGCAGGACATGTCATGAGGAGAACAGATAACAGATGGACAGTAAGAGCGACGGAAATGGATACCAAGAGAGGGAAAACGCAACAGAGGCAGCAAAGGGTTAGATGGAGCGATAAATTAAAAGCTTGCGGGCGTAAAGTGTAACCAACTCGCTCAGGAGAGGGTGGAGTGGAAATCGATGGGAGAGGCCTTCGTGCTGCAGTGGACCTAAATAGGCTGATGATGATGATGAATGGTGGAACTTTTAGCAATAAGTGTCGTTAATGAGTGTGCTTTCCATGTCCTTTTATTTTGTCGTTTTGCTGTAGAATATTTCTTGCTTGTAGATGTACTTGTACATAGATATATTTTGTGTGAAAATGTCTTGCCTTAGATTATGCTTGCAATGTATACATTATTTTATTTTGTTTCTGTGTAAGAATATGTAAGAATTGTTTGATTGCCCCAAAAATCTTTAAAGATTACTGCAATAAAAGTGCTTGCTCTAAATGCCTGTCCTCGCATTTCTGTTTATTAAAATTCACTCGCAAAAGAAAAAAAACCTTTTCTACCTTACTATGAGTGCATGTCTACAATTATTTAAGGAAATGAGCCTATAAGCACATAGTTTCAACATCAAGATGTGCATCACCACATTGTGTTAGAACTATGGAGCAAAGCAAATCCAAATGTGCACTCCTGTGGCCAAAAAAGAATCATTACATGGAAGGTAATCTGCAAGAAGCTAATAATAATAATATCTGGAGTTTTATGTCCCAAAACCATGATATGATTATGAGAGACACTGTAGTGGAGGGCTCCGGAAATTTTGACCGTCTGGTGTTCTTTAACGTGCACTGACATCGTACAGTACACGGGACTCTACCATTTTGCCTCCCATCTAAATGCAACCAGCGCGGCCGGGATCGAACCCGTGACCTTCGGGTCAGCAGCCGAGCACCATAACCACTGCTCCACCACAGCGGACGACCTGCAAGAAGCTTAGCAATATGTTTGTTTAATAGCTAGTCACTATGCTAGACAATTACCTTGGCTTGATCGTAACGATACAGATTTCTTAGTTTAATTTTTCAAGTGTTTCAAGTCTGTTTTTAAAGGGACACTAATGTGAAATAATCAGTTCAGACTGACAAATTATGCTCTGAAAACTCTACTGTTAACTGCATTATTAATAGAAGGCAAAATCAAGGACTAGGTTTCTTTTTAAATTTTGTGCCAAAATTGCCGGATGTGACGTCACAAATTTCAAGATGTTTTATTCATATTTCAGCCACAATGGCTGAATGAAATGTGAAATTCAGTGTGCTAAATGTCTGGCTCCCACACCGGACAATGTACTTCATATTTACTGACTAGAAACTATGTAAGCCCTAGTAGATGTCATCTATGACGTCTACCAAGGCCTATGACGTTGTGACGGCTGCTGCAGGAACCTCAGCTTTTTTTGTTTTTTTTACTGCCCACTATTTTTTTTCTTTATTACCTGTCTTTGGTACATAACAAATGACACAATAACGCAAACCAAATTGTCATACAACTACACAAGGCTCATGTAAATGACACACCACCAAATGACACAATAACCAAACCAAATTGTCAGTGCAACTATACACAATGCTCATTGTACATGAAGTCACGTGTTATCCACTAGGAAGTGCTGGTTCATGAGGTGTGGCCACTCTCCTATTCTTTTTGTACATTTTCTAGCCTACCAAGTTCTTCCTGTGGCAAGTGTGGCAATCTTGTTATTGTGAAAGAGTAATTTACTAATGCAAGAAAAATTATTTTCACATTAGCGCCCCTTTAACAATCTAAAGAATGTCACGATGAATTCGCCTCAAGCTTTTACAATAGCAATTTCATCTCATCTAAATATGTCACTGTTTAGCCTACCCTGACAACACTTTGTGCTGTTAGCATTATTTTTCATTCGATGGGCATTCTACGTTCACAAAAAATGGCCTTGAGCAATGCTGCGCAACAACCCAAAGAGTACGTGAACACTCTCAACTATACAAAACTCCAAAAAAGCAGTAGGCTGGCCACTACCACAACGGTCATGCAAAGCAGGTAAGTTCAGCCTCACCAGCAGCGTCCAATGCTTTCATCCTAAATTATTTATCTGAGGTACTGTATTTGCCAATTAAAACTGAGCACTACTTCACTTCCCTTGCTTAACATGGCATCACTGTATAGCGCTTCTTTTACTTAATAAATTTACTGGTCCTGTACAAAAGCACAGGATTGTTTTTTTAGTGGCTCGGTTGCAGCTCATAGCGCTGCCACGCATAGCACTGTTGATCATGACAGCATTCTGAGGTAGATGTACGTTCACAACGATGAAGCACTAGAAAGAACGGGGACTTTGGACATCTACGAACATGCACAACTGGCAGTCATTCTAAATTGATGTACGTGTTTAATGAAAATGCTTTAAAAAAGTATCGGGAGTTGTTTCTGTGATAAGCTACCATTATCACCAGGACGACAGTAGTTATAGAGCGCTTGTCTCAAAAGTAGTGTCAGTGATTATGTCATAAAGTGTCTATACCTCATAACACACCCAGGACCAGTTGATATTGGTGCAGGAAGCAATATACCCCTGTCACACAGGCACCCGTCAATTCCATTTAACTCCGTTTTCTCATCAAGGGAGACGCTGTCCATGCCACATGGTCTCCATTTATGACAAGGAAGTTAATGGAGCTTTTGGAGAAGTGAGTTCGGCAATGATTTCGGCTCGATGGAGTACTCTCATTCCAAGAAACTACAAAAGAACTGCTCGAACAAAATTGGCTTAATTATAATTTTTAAGATTGTACTTTTGTTCGGTGCAGCATTATACACCACGTAGTGTCGGTTTTTGTTCTATTTTAAGGACCTCAGCGCCTGCACCCATTACACCACCGCTTTGCCAAGCCTCTAACGGCAAGCACTGTGCCATCTTGTTTATACATGTGCGAGGCGCACACACATGCACAGTGTAGCAGCTGTGCACATGTGCACGCCTCGCACGTGTATAATCTACATGGCACAGTGTGTAGCAGCTGTGCACGTGTGTGCCATGCACCCTTTTTCACATCCCCAGCTTTGTCACTCATTGTGCACTTTGACATTAGCCCAGAGCTGTGCACAACGAGGACTGGTTCAACGACGCACACAGCACTGACGTACTGTACGCTCACCAAAACAAGAGCGCAGTATGGCCAGCATCACTTTCAACTTCCCCATGCATGGAGAACACAAGTCTTGCAATAACATTGCATACTTTCTCTCTAACTTTATTAGACTACATGCCACGCACACAAGAAGAAACACGTGTATGTTGCTTTAAAGGCGACTATATAGGTCAAAATGGGACGACGTTTCAACAAGCGCAACAGCGCTGTTTCTGCCCCATGCAGTTCTGACCGAAAGCTTGCACTGAGCCATGTAGCAAGGCCTCAACTCCATTCACGTAAAGCTCCATCAGGGAGTTGAGTGCTGAACGGAGTTAAACGGAGTGTGGTGGTTGCCATGAGACAGGGGTATTAGCTTGCACATGCATGGTCACACTGTCGTCTGCTGCCATCTGGAGAGTAAGAACAAGCTTTTCCATGAAACTTGCTTTCATTTCCCATGCAAGCACAATGCAGCGCTCGTTAGGAGAAAGGATTGCCATCAAGTCTTATGTGAAACTTGACAAGTCGGGAACAGAAACATTTCCTATGATAAATACGGCCTTCAGTGATAATTGTCAGTCAGAACGTCAAGTGTACTGGTAGCATAAGGCCTTCTTAAAGCGTAAAGAGGTAAGCAATGAGGCCTGCACTAGACGGCCGTCAACGGGCATTAACGATGAAAATGTGTTGGCCCACACCACCTTCGTCATGACCTGCTTCCTGGGCAATTCAAAGGTGCCAAGGGTTCCCAAGCCACTTTATGGTCCTGACATGGCTCCTCCAGCCTTCCTTTTCTTTCATGCTTGAAAAATTCCATGAAAGAGCACAGTTGATAAAGTCAGGGGCTTGCATCAAGGCTCTAAGAAACTTCCGTAGAAGGCCTATCATGACGCCTTTGATGCTTGGAAATCTCACCAGAAGCTATTTATCGGCGTAAGAGGAGCCTATTTTGAAACCTTTAACTGTTTTGTACTGATCCGATCCACACATTTTTTTCTTTTTTGAACTCATTCACATTACTTTCCAGACGTACCCTGCATGGCTCAGCCTTGAGTAGATATTCTTGAGCACCTTGTAATCAGTTGAAATGCCACTTTATTCGGTAACCTCAATGGTGAAAACGTATACGATTTTAATGTGTACCTCACAGGACATTGCACCTTAGCTACAATGCCCACTCACACTGCATTTAATTACAATGTCCAGAAGCACTGTTTACATACATATATGCAAATTTCATGCCTGAGGGGAGGCCACAGTTAACAGGAAATAAGCTGCAGTCCACTGCTAATGGTGGTGGGCATGCATGCAAATACGGACAAAGCGGAAGAGAATGAGACTACAGAAGCAGCATTTGTATTGCCCCTCTTTTGCTGCATCCATGTTTGCACACCCACCTTTTATTAAACTAAATACCTACAACTTAGCTCAACATTTTGCCATTCTAAGCAAGAGCAGCTTTGCTGGCTGCAGCTTAACATGCATAAGCACAAGCTGAGCATTTCACCACCTGTGCCATTCAAACACTGATCAAGTGGTGCACTGAAAGCCAAACCCGTCGTTACTAGCACAACATGTATCTGTGTCTCACACTGCAACAGAAACAGCAACAGGAGAATATGGGGAAGGGGAATTTTAAGGGATGGTTTTTCTTTGTTATATAATCATAATGAGAACAAGCAATAATGCCAAGGAAAGTAAAGGGGGCGTTATCGCTAATATATGGCCGCACAACGTGTACATAGTAAGTGGAATAGCACGCACTTAGACAGGGACGGAGAAGCAAGACGACAAATATAATATAAATGTGAAGGATGTAAGTTGAACAAAAAATAACTTGTCGCTGGCACGGGCAGAACCTGCAACATTCGAATTCGGCAGGTTTGATTCGTGCCAGTGGCAAATTATCTTTTCTGCTAACTATACTTTCTTCACACTCACACAATTAGAAACAACACTCCCTATACTTTCCTTGGCATTACTGCCAGTTAATTCGCATTAGTACAGGAGAATATAGACACTTGAGCTGTGCAAAAATGTGCTGTTGCTGCACCTAGCACACACTAATACAGAGACCAACGAAAATGCCTTAACCTGGCTGTTAGCAGTACATTTGCTTCATCAGTTTTCTTAACATGAAAATGCCTATCAGTGTTGCAAAACCAACATTAATTCTGAAAGTTAGGGGACTTTTATGGCACAGTAGCATAGTCAAATTTTTTTTCAGGTAAAAGGGGGGGGGTGTTAACCACACTTTCTGTATGTTCTGGCATCAGTTTGCATGTGTGCATGTATATACACACATGTCAAATTGAGAAATGTCGGGGGAGGGCTTAAATCTCCCAAAACCCACTGGCTATGTCCCTGCTATGGCACGTCGACCAGCATATGCTTGAAATCAGCCTGTTCTTCGCACAATCTCTTTTGTCATATTTTAATAACAACCAGCATAGATTAGAACAGACTTTCTTTTATTTCCACCTCCCCCTTCTTTTTTTATTACACTCTGAAAGGCTGAATGGGAATCGTGAAATTATACAACCAACATTTCACATGGATTGTTTATTGCTTGGAAATATTGCACTCGCTGACTGCACCAACTAGCTGACACCTCTTTTTACTGCATGCTTACGCTTTGCAGTGCGGCACATAAAAAAAAGAAAGAGAATAGTGCCCATCAAAGCTCATCAGTTAACAGCTCTGTTATAACAACGAATAATGGGATACGTTTTGCAAGTCGCAAAGAACATGTTTTGTTAAACGTGTTGCCATAAATATACATGAAAAATTATTTACAGCTCTACAGGGTTATGAACCCGCACTATTCACAAATGCTGTTAAACTGCATCAGCAGGAAGGCTCAATGTAAACTGAAGTAAACTGTTCAAGCAACCGTCGCTATCTGCACAATACATATATCGCACATGTCTGCATCTGCTAGTAAATTAGAACTATAAACGCTGCAAAATATATGGCCGCACAACGTGTACATAGAAAGTGGAATAGCACGCACTTAGACAGGGACGGAGAAGAAAGACGACACAAGACACAAGCGTTCGTGCCGTTTTGCTTCGTCTCTGTGTGCGCTACTGCACTTACGTTATGTACGAAGAATCCCAAGCTACTTTTCTTGCATACAAGTAGCTCTACGGCATAACTAAAATTCGCGCAGCCGCATGCAATGCATGAAGGAAAGAAAAAGGCAAAACACTTCTCAATCCGGCGTACGGAAACTACGTATGTAGTACATGAGTTGGACATTTTGCACTGGACACTGCGTTTATACAAGTTACTTGTCTGGGTCTTCTTTCCACAAAACGGCTATAGCGATAACGAGGACGAGGATGTATCGACCTGGAAAGCTTCAAGTGGTAACGACGTACCACAACCACCACAACTTACGTGCTCGGTCGTTGCAAATACACGCCCACGCGTTTCTGCGCTAGCGAGGCTGGCGTACCTAGACCGCCTAGGCAGTGCCTAGAGACACTCCCTGTACCTAGGCGAAGTAGTACCTAGATGGCCGATCGGCGTGATCACGTGACTTTACGCCCACGTGACCAGTGGATCGTCGTCCTGCATTTACCGCCTCGCCGCGCGCGCTCTAATCAGGCCGACAGCGACACCAGCGTCACGTTGCCAGTGGGAAAAAAAAGGTGCCACTTTTTCATGCGCGCCTCGAGAAAGGGGGGGGGGGGTGTGCTTGCAAACTAAAAGAATCTGAAAGCGTTGCTGAGGCACTGCGGGCCCAACGCACCTGGTTTCCATTGTTTTCTTGACCCCAACTGCAGTACACATGTGCGTAGGCCTCAGTTTCCAGGCCCTTTCAGACGAGTGCCCAGTGCTTGCGGAAGTTGGCCCAGCCCGGCCCAACGACGTACTGAGGACGGCCCCATGTGTCATACTCTAGGCCTGACCCGGCCCGTTCAGCAATGCAATGATAATGTACGCGGCAGCAGAAAATGGAAACGTGCAAAAGGACGCAAACATTTGCACACACAGTGCGGGTGTGCAAGCCGCCCGCAACACCCGATCAAACTGGGTGAGGCTGCGAGAAGCCCCTGCTAAATGTCGCCTGGAAGGTGCGAGTGAGTGGGAGGCGGGTCAGACGCGTTTGTTTGTAAACAGCGGAAAGGCGCGCCTATCCTGTACGAACCTATGATACGTTTTTAACAGCTGCCGTCCTCCTTGTTCCCACTTTCCTTCCTCTTGCTATTTGTGGTCGGCTTAAGGATCTGGATTTGTAGTGCACCGCCCCCTGGCGTATTCTTTGAATCGTGTATTCTCTTGTCATAGGCTCGGTTGATGTACACACAAAGTCGGTTTTTTACAGTTATGTTTTCGTTTTTCGTTGTGCAGGTTCTGAGTTTCGGTTTCGATTTTGTGTAGCGTGATGGACGGGGACGACGACGAGGCTAGGTCCTGAGCAGCTTCGCTCCTAAAACCCATCATTTTACCTTATGTCATATCCAGCTTGTTAACTAGTTGGGTCTTGTAGTCTAAATGCTCATCAACCATATAAATGTTATTACGTCGTGTATGTGGCGCAACGAAAACAGCAAGACAGACTGAAGGAAGGTGGAAGAAGAAGAGTTTCCGCAGCGCCACTCGCCGTAAAACGTTCCAAGCGCCATCCAACCAACCAACCACGGGGTCCGCCTGCATGTCACCGCCGATGGTGGGCTTCAGTAGACGGACGCTGCTTCCTGGGCGCCGGACAGGACGGTACCGACGCAGACGGGCGGGCAGCTATGGGCGTTGTATCTCGGCACATCCGCTGTAAGGCAAGTTATTTTCCACAGCAACTTCTTCACCACTGGCCACTCGTCCTCTTGCTAGAGTTCACCAGTCCAGAGGTCACTACCGGGAGACAGGAAGTGTGGGAGCACCACGTCCAAGGAGACCTTGCCGCTACGGGACTCATAGTTCCCTGGGGGACTTCGTGCGCATCAGTTCAATGAATTCGCGCTGTTCTCATCTACCTTGGGGTTACCTAGATGAGGTCCCAGATCGCATTGGTTTTGCCGTCGCCATCGTCTGGACAATCGCTCCCGCCGGGGCGACCATCCAGAGAGCGTGGCAACGGGTGCGCCCGCAGGACGAACACGGCCTCGTGGCTACGCTCCGCCTGGGGCACGGAGGTCCACTGCGACAGTTTTACCCTGTGCACCGCCTCGGCCACCGCGGCATCGGACATGCGCCTCCTGCCGGGTTCCTGGTGGTCGCCTTTCTTCTTGCCCTTGCGGAAGCGGAACTTGCGCAGGAAAGCACTCTTGCCGTTGCCACCGGGAGACGCATCTTTGGTTTTGGAGCCGCCGCCGCTACCACCGATGCGGAACGACCAGTTCCTGTTGAAGGGCTCCTCTCTGGCGGTGTCCGTTGCCCACGGCTATGACAGTGACCCCCGGCGGTCACTGATGCGCATCTGTGGGTGCTCCTCGCCGCTGGTATTGCTGCTCGACGATGGAACGCCGCCCAAGTTGCCCTTCCACTTGAGGCGCCTCTTCTTCAGCCACGAAGACATGGTGTCATGGCTGCTCCTCATGCCTGGGGCATCGGGGACGGCCGCGCATAATGTCAGGGAAGGCAGATAGAAGGCATCGGCCCCAGTATTGAAGTTCACGTCTAGTTGGCAAGGTTTCCTCGGGCAGGTGACGCACGGGCCTAAACGTTCCAGGACTCCCCCTTCATCATTGACAAAGGCCGTAGAGGCGGTAAGTGGTGAGTAAAAGTATAGTTAGACAGCAAGTTCAATGTAGCTTAAATAGCTAAATAAATCCAGGCAGTAGCTAATAAAGAAGCTTAATTTCTTCATGTGCTGCTTTCTTGCACATTGTGGGCATATAACGAATTCATGTCGGTTTATCTTAAAAAAAACACAGCTTTCAGCTCGCGTGTTTGTTTCAGCAAAGTACGCGGAACGTGTACGAATGAATTTTTCAGTTTCAATTTCGAAAGTGGCCAGCGCTCCTAAGCTCGAGCAAAGTATGGATGGCTGAACACTTATCAAACTGAAATTCTTAGAATAGTGTGCTACATGAGATTAGGAGAATCGTAAGTTGCAGTATCAATCAAAATAGATAAGAACGCATAATGCTAACTGAACAAACATAATAATTTTTGCGTTCTCACGTTCGAAAACTGTTCCATCAATATGAGAAACATCTTAATGGAGGTCTTGGGAAATTTCGACCACCTGGGTCTCTTTAACGAGCACGCATAGTGTGCGGCCTTAACATTCTACCTCATCGAAATGCAACCTCCGCAGGAGGGACTCCTGCCCATGACCTTAAGATCAGCCACCGTGTGCCATATAGCCACAACACCACCGTGGAAGTGCTAATTAAACCAGTATAACGAAAACCTAAAATAAATTTAGGAAAATATCATTTACTCTCGTCAGTTGTCTTACAGTTGGAGGTGAAACACAACATATAAAAGATAACCATTTATATAAATGAATATTTAAATGTACACATCATTCATTCATTTCTTCGTTTTCTTATTATTCCGTCAAAGTGCGAGAATTTTCGTGGTTTAGGCCGTTATTCCAGAAATGTTTATGACACTTTGATGTGTATGAGCACGTCAAATCATGTGCTTTGTTTACAACTGTGCGACGTGTTTTTATTCGCTTAGGGTCCTCGAATCTTTCGCTTATTGCGGAATCAGTGAATCGAATATGTAGTTTGCAGTTTTTCCCGCTTCCCTCATTTTCTCCCATTGAAACCTTTTACATTTTCAGTCATGGAAGTCCGAGAGAATTAGATATTACAAAATGCTTCGCTTTACATTACTAAAAAATGCGCAGAGAGCAAATCACTCCACCTTCTCAATTCATTTCCGACGTTTTACGTCCCATAAACAATGCATGATCATAAATAATCGACTCGACTGAGAAATTTTGTGAGAATGTGTGGAGCCAGCACCTCTCCGTCAAGAATACACAACGTGAGACAAGGCAAGGAATAAAAACATGTGTACTTGAAAGTCTTGAAGTATGCAATAAGGGTATCATTTAACCTGTGCGATGCCTAATTGTGTGAGTTATGCATAATGATTATTCGCTCATTCTTTTCTATTCATGCAGCTCAGTTTTGTCACCACTCATGATTCTTCAATGTCCAGAAAGAGACACTGCCCCTAGATTACAGCAGCTTATAATTTTTGCCTAAATTTAACGCACATTCGCATTAATCAGCGTACATCCTCGTCATTCACTAAGACGTGTTTGGATCCAGCAAGCGTGCCACTACAAGGAGCGAAATGACGGAAACAAATGCTGTCGAGCGCCCGCTGCGATATAACGTAGTGGTGTCATTTACAGCCAGCTGTAATCCAGCATGCGAAGCCATAACGTGCGTTTGCAAAATTATGCACATGCAGAAAATCCAGTTAGTGATCATATATGATGCGCACCATCATCGCTCTCTATGATCAATGTACAATACAGAATACAATATACGCTTGTGCTCGTTGACAACTTCAAGACACGGACGCTATGGGCACCCCTCAGCTGGCTCAATGAGGCACGCGAATAGGACACACGCGGGCAAATCGCAGGGAAAACATTCGCGGTTGCACAAACAAAACGTTCATGAATATTAGGGGCGTAACCCGCGTGCCGGGATGCACGCGCTCGCGCTCGGCGCATGCTTCCCGGCGCGTGCCTCTCTCTCTCTCTCCCGGCGCGTGCCTCTGCTGTCTTGTGAGAGAGAGAGAGACAGAGAGACAGCGAAAGGCGCGCATTGGCTATGGGAACGCTCTTTCTTAGAGGAACAATCACGAAACTCGCTAGGAGACGCTGCCTGCGCCAACGTTGTCTCTCGCAGGTGAGGGCGCGTATATATATATATATATATATATATATATATATGCACTGGATCTTGACTTGCAATGAAGTGTCGGTGGGGTATTTCACTTGTGCATAGTTGAACCATGAGGATTCATAGCGTGCGCGTTAATTAATCCGGAACTCGGCACGATCTACGATGAGCATCCCGAGCTTCGCCCAGTCATCATCATTCACTCCGTGGATATGCTGTAATTTTTTTATGAAGGGGCATGTGTCATCTCGCGATTTTTCCTGTCGCGCAATTTGCCTTTTCTGCTGGCACAATGGAGTAGAAAAGCTAAACCTTGTTAAGGATGTGCAGACCGTCATGCCATTTCGGCGACGTACGCGCTTTTCCCATAAGCGCTTTTCCAACCATTGGCGGCATTCGCGCGCATGCAAGTTCTCTATCCTATTACAGTCTCTCAGTTAAGCTATGGCTGAGTTAAAGGGCAACTCCAGTAATTCTTTATTTTTTAGATGCGAAGCAGCTCTTTCACTAGCCTGTATAACGCTGTCCCTCCGTGCGTCCGTACGAACGCGCCGCAGGTGTTGGAGTGGTGCCAAGTAGGCTACGCCGGAGCTGCGCGTTGACGTCACGCTCCCCTCGCAGTGCGCGCTGACGTCACTCTCTCCCTCACCTGCCGCGCGCTCGCCGCAGCGACCGCAGCTGCCGCCTCGTCCGTTCGCCCGCAACACCTGCCGCTACCGCCACTCGCTCCGCTACCGCGACCGCCGCTCCCTACACCGCCGACTCGTCGGTTCACGCGCAAAAAATTAACACCATCTTCCCAAAGGGAACGCTGATGGGATGCGAAGCACCCGCGTTAGCGCCGTTCAACCCATGACGCCTACCCGTGCGCAACGCTGCTGCTTCGCATCCCATCAGGGTTCCCTTTGGGAAGATGATGTTAATTTTTTTCTGATCTCACTCACATTTTCAGTGTATGTCCTCCGCGGTACTACAATAATTTATGCCAAGCCAGGTGGCTGCAATTCATGCCGTTTCCCTGAAGATAAATTTAAAAATATCCACCGGATTACAAGGCGAGCCACCCTGAGCTTTTGACGTGTTTACCTGCAACGCTGCCTACCCGAGCAGGCGGGCCGTGTAATGTAAAATGGCTATACTTTATTGCTCAAATCGTCGCTGTCAAGAATGAAGAGCTCAATACATCGTTGGATAACGTCACCACTTTCAATTTTCTCGCACCAGCTCTATATTTCTGATAGCGTAAAGGTTGTAACCCAGTCCCATATGCTGCACGAAGCGTGCCCGTTTCGGTATCGGGGGGAACACATCGTTAATTCCGTTATTTAAATTTATAAGTCAGTTTCTGATCAAAATGAATGACCCTAGGTGCTTCAGGGCTATAATACTATTGGAAAATACCCATATCAGAAGGTGGTGGGAAAACAACCGGGGTTGGCCTTGAAGAGCCGTTAAGCTCTTTGTTTTCGCCTTCGGATAAGAGGCTGGTCGAACAACTCGCTTTTTTTGTGTGTGTGTCGCCTCTTAGTCATTGCTTCTCCTTGTGTGTTGACAAGAATTTCTACCAAATAGATCATGCCCGACCGTCAAACGTTGCTGCAATAAAACCCTAAGGGCTCTATTTTCGCTATATGGTGCGATGGAAGCTCACGCATTATGATTGCAGTGTTAGATATGTTCCATCATTTGAGGCTCCTCCCTTCGTAATTCCTTACCAAGATTACTATAGACTTTGTTATCACAACGGGGCTATTTTACAGCTTGCCTTTACACAACCTTTCAAAGGGGTAACGTTCTTATTATGGCAGCTTCGTCACAGTCATCAGGCACTGGTCTTGTAGTTCAGACAGCTGCTGGTGCGTTTGTCACCGACTTGAAAAGCTGCAAGTGCCTAGGTGCTGTAGAACCACCTGCAAGCGTTATAGATAGCACAAAAACCATGCTACCGCTTTTAGTTATGTGTATTTCCTTTATTTGCAAAGTAGAGCACGCCACAATCTAGTTCCTTAAAGTAACAGTGCACTAATTCGCACCTATAGGTGAATGCCCAGTTGCATTATTGATATAATGTATAGTCATGCTTAATTGTACATCTCTCAGTGGTAGTTATTCGTATTCTTGCGTCTGCAGTTACGGCCTTCGGTGCTGATCTAAACGATGAAGTGCGAGTCCAGGAAGGTTGCCGCGCCTGCACCACCGGCCAGGGGAAACATCGTAGCACTGTTCGTGTACCTCACTACCCGGGATCAATGTCTTGGCATCTACCTTTCCTGCCATTCGACGTGGGCGTTTCTCGCGGCCAAGGCCTTTGCCGCAGCCGACGAACCATGTCTTCGTGGCTCAAGAAAAGGCGCTTCAAGAGGCACCGCAATTTGGACGGCTGTCCATCGCTACGCAGCGCTGTCAGCTGCGACAACAGGCAACAGGTGTGCCTCTTCGAGCGCCGGCGATCACTGCGCAACACGTCGGCGGCGCACACCGCCAAAGAGGTGTCCTTTAGAAGGTCTTTGACGTTCAGCGTCCGTGGTAGCGGCGGCAGCTCAAAAACGAAAAACGCGTCTCCGGGCAGCAACGACAGGGGTGCTTGGCGCCACATGTTCCGTTTCGGCGAGAACAAGAAGAGACGTGGGCACCAGGGAACCGGCAGGAGACGCATGCCCCATTCCGTGTTGGCCGAAGCGGCGCGCAAGGAGGCATCGTCGCAGTGGTCCTCCGTGCCCCTGGAGGTATGCGAATCACCCCCAGGTTAAGCGTCGCCTCGAGGCCGCGCCCGTCCAGCGGGCGCACACGTTGTCACGCTCTGCGGAGGATGCCCCCGACGGCAGCGAATGTCCAGACGAGGCCGACGGTGACAACAACGCGATCTCTGAACTCATCTACTGCGACCTTAAGGCATGACGTGAACGGCGACCTCAATGGGCTGACGCGCACCAAGTGCCCGAGCAACCACGGGTACCGTGGTGCGAAGGCCTTCTCCGACGCGGTGCTCCCACGCTCCCTGTCTCCTGTCCCAGACCTCTGCCCTGGTGAGCTCGAGCAAGAGGACGAGAAGCGAACTCTGAACTAGTTGGTGTTGAATAGAGCTTGCCTTGCGTTGGAAGTGCAGAGCGAGAACGCCGTTAACATTCACTAACGGTGTCATCTTGTACAGCTGCTACAAAGCACTATCGGTCGATTGTGGCCCACAACCAGACGAGAGCGTCTAGACGGGTTCGGATCCTGGTTGGTTAAGAAAACGAAAAAAAACAACGTTGAAAAAGATAAATAAAATGTAGCAGCATAGAGTGATTGTGCACTTGTAATCTCAAAGCTGATAAAGCTTACATCTCAAAGCTGATAAACTACAAAAACTGTCCGTATAATTGCTATCTCTGTAACTATAAATAGCTACAAACGTATTCGTTTTGCAGTTTCAATAAAACAGCACAGGGCCTGAAAGATGTCGCAGTGGCTGGAGCCCACTACTGAGGCATAGAAAGTCAGAATTATTTCTTTTGACAAACATAGCTAACTTTAGAAAGCTGAATATCAAAAGGACAGAAAGCTGACCGAGTTTGTAAGCGTCCAGAGTGAAAGAACAGGCGTGAAAAAAAAAAAGATACGCACACGAGGGGCAGAAGTGGGCTTACCTGTGTTCGTGTTGTGCACTTCTTCCCCATGTGTCCGTGTTTTGCACGCCTGTTGTTTTCACAAAGCGAAGTTTATTTATTTATTTATTCATTTATTTATTTATTTATTGACGAAAATCCTTCCAGTCTGAATGCCACACTTTCAGCACGGGTGAGGGATACATGATTGAAAGGGGCAGTGTGCAGAAAGTAGAAAAGTGTAAAATAGCAAGAAGGTCACACTTTCTCCAGTAGAGAGAAGCAATGAATGCGAAATCAATGCATGATGTAATTTACGAAGTAAGACTAGCACGCTTAGGTTCAATCTGAATTGTAGTGAACCTGCGCTAAGTAAAGGGTCCCTAAACCACCCAGAGGTCGAAATTTAGTTGTGGTGTTGTAGTTGTACACGTGCGGGCACCGACCACGTAGCCGCGACAAGTTTTCGAAACGGCGAAGTTACAGCGCAGTTACACGCGTTTTATGATCGAAAACTAGTCCCCGCTCACTTCGCTCTTTGCTATGCGCCGCCTGGCGGCTGCCGTCGTTTTATGAAGTGCTACTGCTCCTAAAGCCACGTGACAGGCTATCGCCGATGAGCTATATATTGCTTCTGGCCGGCCTGCCGTCCTGCGAAGGGCGCAGATTATGACCTCGCGAATACAACGGAAACTTATGGTGACTGGCTATTCGAAGAATCTCACAGGGAGACCCTTCTGTCGGCGTTTCTGTGCTTTGCCCCAACCGGCTACCTACAATGGCACGACGAGCAACCCGATGAGAAAGGGGGAGCGTGCGTAATTTCTTGCCGACCTTGCCGGCAGTTGTTCGGCCAGTGACAGCTCCAAGCGCTGGTGCCATCAAGACTTCTACGCTGACGGCAGGACGAGCTTTCGGAGCACAGGAAATGTCCAGAGAAGGTAACGGGGTCGTTTTCTTTGTTTTGTGGCGCTGCCGCGTTTGGTATCGATGATGGTGACGGCATTCTGTAATCGATGCGCATGTTTACCTGAAACAGGTAAAATTTACAAGGGGCGGTTTATGGAACATTTAAGTGAGCATGCCGGTGTGCTATGGCGTGAGCAGACTAGCCCGAATGGAATGAATGACCACGAAATGCCGCTCTCAGAAGAGGGGCACTGAAGAAAAAACAGCGTTCGCTGGCTAGCTGTCGAAGGTTATTATTTTTTTAACACCACTATGAAAAAATGGGAAGGTGTAAGAGCGCTTACTTTACGGCACGGGGAAAGAAAGCGCACGTAAAAATAGAACATGAGCAGCGGCCTTGGCTTGCGATAGATTTTGTCTGGCCGCGATGCGGGCCACAGTAGATCACGCTGCATGCAACTGTGGACGCGCAACCAGAAACACGTTTGGAAATACTTGCTGCAGGTGCGGGCTCAAATGTGCTTTGAATGACAGTGTTGCAATGAGAACTTGAGTAGTAAAGCACGCCTTGCTCCAGCGCGAGTAGCATTGTGCTTGAGCTCCACGGCAAGCCTCCTGATCAGGCGCGGTGGCACGGCAGTTTAAATGCCATATCACGGTCTAGTGGCAGGCAGTAGGTAACCGTGCTCTTGCGGCCGTTTCGGTAACTTGATATATACAAAAATTGGTATGGCAAGACAAAAAAAAATGCATGGCGACCGTGGGTGACACGTTCTAACAACATGAAAAGAGTGGCATGCATGTCATGACCTGCATGATTTACATGCCACACGCTTCGACAATGGAATGCATACGAAAATTGCTATGGCACACCACGACTACATGATCAACGTAAATGGCTGGTCATAACATTAGAATCATGACATGCGTGTCGTGAACGGCATGGTTAACATGCCACAATCTTGGTGCTCGCGTGGCCATTTGGTTAAGTTGATATATACCAAAATCGGTAGAGCCAAACTACAATGCAGAGCCATTTTATGTTCCTGCTTCGTGCCACCCATTTTCTTGATTCCCACTGCACGTGGGATGTGCCATTTTGTCAATCAAGACACTAGCTAGCAGGCAGTGCCAGCGTACGCGGTGTTTCTCGCGCTCGAGGGCGCGTTCTCGTTCCTTGCAAACTGGTACAGATGGTGGAAGTGACGATTGTGTAGGGATGGTCGATTAAATTTTTAATGGATTCATCTTAAATCGTTCATCGATTCAGCCTTTCATCGATTAATGGCTTTCGCTGTGATGTTTTACTCGTTTAATCGATTAATCGAAATTTTTATAGGTGCTTGAAAAATGATGCCTTGTTGTTTGAGAAGCGTCACTTGTGTTTGATATCGACACAAGTATTTATCCGACGCGCTAGAGATCGCATGTGCGCATTAGCGGCTGCGTGAAAATTCGCACTTTCGCCCACTGAACAGGGAGCCCGTCGTCTTTGGATGAGCTGATGGATCGCAAATTCCATGGGTGGCCATGATCCACGGATAATTCTGCAGCAGGTCGTATTTCCTCGAAGTCTGCCTACTAGAACCGAGATAGGAGGCGCTTTCGGCGACCACACTGGTTGGAAAGGCGCGCCGGAAATATGCAGTGCGGCCGAGGGTGAGGAAATTCCGAGAAAGGCAAAAAAAAAAAGAGACGAGTATGAAAGGAACGTTAAAGACGCTCGCTCTTGTGGGGACGGCAACATTTGTCGGTTTATCCGTTATGTATTGTGGAAGCCCTCGGTAATACTATAACCATCAACTGACGTGAGCTGACACGTCATACTGGTCTCAAACAGGGCATGAGTGCAGGCATCAGCGGGAAATAGTGACACGAGTTTTTTCTCTCCCGGATAGAATAAACGGCAGCTGTGCCAGTATACTGCAAAGCTTTCACCTGGTCGCCGGCTCGGCGCTACGCGCACTTTCCAATCACGTGTACAGCTCAAACTGTGAACGCTGTCTAATGTATCAGAGATTAGAACCTTCATTCGCGGTACAGCAGTGGACGGCGGCCTCTAGGCTGGCTGACATGGGAGTAGAGCAATAGATGAAAGCTGTATTTCACTCGAAATAGGCGACCACACAGAATTACCAAATGCTACAAGGTAATTTTTTTTTCAATAGAAATGGGCTGAATGCTAGCCGTTCGGTATACCAATGCGCAAAGTTGCGGATTATGAAAAGGGACTAGTAAACTTAAATGAAGTTAAAGTGGTTTCTTTCCATTATGGGACTATTAGACCTTTTCAAAATCCGCGAGTTTGTTTGCTGCACAGCATATTCGCCGAACTAATAGCGGCCCCTGTCACGTTTCAAGTGGAGGCGAGGTCCCAGTTACACGTGCTGGGGTTTGACTATTTTGAGTGTTTATGTCAAGAGAGCTGAGTCGAAATTTTTGGCGTCATAGCACGCTGTTTTGCAGAAGTGAATAGCTGCCATGAGTTGGGCTAACTGCATTGCAGGCAAGCTAGCATTACAGTTAGCAAAGTGTATATTGTGTCAAGGCGGACAATTGGGCTTGGTGGTATCAAGCGTAATGAAATATCATTACTAGCGTCCATGTCCCCTTCTGCGCTCCGGCCAAGGCACGGCTTTCGTCACTCGCCACTCGCCCGTGGTCACCGCCGCTCCGGCCGCGCAAGCAGCTTGCGTTATGTCCTTGTTATCAGCGGCGTTGGGCGCCGCGGGCGAGTGACGAAATCCGGGGAGGCGGTGACATCGACGTCACAGGCGCCCTTTTTCCGGCAATTTCGGTTTCAAGGAGCCTGCCACGGGGAAGTAATTGTTCGCGTAGCTCCGACACGCATTCCGCTATTCAAAATTTGATCGTTGGGATAGGTAGTGTCGAGGACGGGCTCCAAAGTACTAATTTGCTGTAGCCACCAATTGCTAATAATTAGAAAGTTAATTAGCGTAATTTCGCTAATTATGCATACAAGTGCGGAAAGTGTTCTGTATCTAGAGGCCGCCAATCCGTATACTCGAATGGTACACAAGACATTCCTGCGATTTATGCTTTTTTTAATTTTCAAAATGTGTTGCAACTAAAAAAACACCCTGTATGTTCCCGTACAATTCCGTATGCTTTTGTGCAACTTTGTTCGATTCTACAAGAATACTTCAATGAACGACGCTTAAGACAGCACATCTGCCGCGCTGCCGGCAGATGCGCGTGCCCGCGCGGCTGCCGGTCAGAGCAGATC
Organism: Hyalomma asiaticum; assembly: GCA_013339685.2. NCBI lineage: Eukaryota > Metazoa > Arthropoda > Arachnida > Ixodida > Ixodidae > Hyalomma > Hyalomma asiaticum. The sequence goes on from JABSTT010002021.1 coordinate 49,205, forward strand.
CGGCAGCCGCGCGGGCACGCTCGCTAACACTGTCCTGTTCTTGCTGCAGCAAAACTCGGGAAACTGCCTTCAACTACATGCACGCCATCGTGGTCTTCAGCAAGCGGGCACTACGGCGGCTGCGCGGGACGACGACTGGTTACACCACGTCAACGCATGGCAGGATCACCGGCCTGCCACAGCTAGCCAGGGAGGCGGTTCCGCCAGCCTTATAAAAGAGGACAGCACCGCTGTACTGGCGTCAGGGCAGATCCGGCAGCCGCGCGGGCACGCTCGCTAACGCTGTCCTGTTCTTGCTGCAGGCAAAACTCAGGAAACACGTTGACGTGGTTTTTCAAAGATCCCCTCACTAACTAGTTGCATTTTCTAACCCACGTATAGCGCATCAATATTTTCATCTTTCGGGGAATAGGCACAGCTTACACAATTAAAATATCGCACTGTTATAGCGTTTAGCGTGGGAAAAGTTTCAGTTTTGAAGATGTACTCTCTTAGATCTCCAATTTCTTACCTCCTCTTTGCCGACACACAACTTGAGAGAAGAAACAGCTGTGCTCTTGAGCAGCTTTTGTGATCTGTTCCCTTATCTTAAGGATGCCAAGTAGTTCGAGGTGAGAAATTGCTCAACTGGAACAGACTCTAGCATAATCGGTCGAACTGTGTCTGAAGGCATCTTCCCACAGCCTTTTCTTACACTGCCTCTGGGGCACATTATGAAATGTGATGCCTAAAGTGTCGCATTGGTGACTTTCGCAGGCATTCACAGAGCTGCACGTGAAAGACATCCTGAAACTAGAGCAGCGCCGCACGCGTGACACGCATAGGACTCGCACAAGTTCGGTCAGACGAATTCGAAAGCAGTGCCATCTACGCCACTCCAAAAGCCATGAGAAAAACGAATTCCTCTTGCACGCCATAAAAGGTATCTTATAGGGTGAAATACACATGTAAGGCACAAATTATTGCTTTTCAGAAAGATAGGCATACATGCGCGGGTTTGTTCTGTTCAACTTGGAACTTGACAAACACGCTTTGGGTGACGCGGCGTTTTTTGCACCACTTTCGGAGGGTAGTAGAAACACAATTCTATGAGGTAAAAGCGTTCTTGTTCCCGTTAATTTGGCGCCCGATCTTCCCCTTTTCGCCAAAATCTATAAAAAAAGTTTCTCGAGCGGTAGGCAGACCCTCTAAAAGGGCACCTACACAAAACTTTGGAAGCTTGAAAGATAGGTTCTAGTGGGAGCACATGCATTATCTGCCAAATATCATCTGCAATTACAGCGTAAAACATATTTAAACTCAATTTTAATGTGTGTGAAGAACAACCGAGCCTCCAATGCAGGACCTCGCGGAATCGGCATCTAAAAGATTGTGCTGTAAGCAAACGACGACTCTCCACAACCTATTTGTGTTCGCCACTGCTGCTACCTCTGCCGTGCTGATTGGTCGACACGTGTTATCTGCAGCTGTTGCTCGTTCTTCCTGCGTTCCTTTATTGTCTCCCAGTCAATTCGCATTGTTCGCCAGATAGTGAAGCACTTGCGCGCGTTGCCTAGCATGGAGCACCCACTAAGTTATTTGGGGTGATGCGGCCAGCTGTATGTATACATACAAATCAGCGCTTGGAAACTGAAGAAGGAACTGGCCGCCATGAAACAACACTCGCACGCTGAAGCGAAAGGAGGTCACGACACGTGATGAGTGAGCCAATTACTTTTTGCAACCGAAGGGACAAGATGCAATTTTTTTATCAGTGCTCTGTTAAAGTTTCTTGTGGTTTCAAAAGTCATTGTAGATTATGAGGTTTCTGGAATACTGAAGGTGTCCGGGGAACCCTGATGTGCTAGAAATAATTATGCTGCGATTTCAGATTGAAAATAAATATAAAAAATTCCAATCATCTTCAATTATTTCTGTAAGGTATCAACGATTTGGCGGGAATTATTGACGGTGAAGTATGAATCCGATTGCTTGACTAATATTGTGCTATTTTTTAGAAGTCATGTGCTTACATCAGTGGCGTAAATTACCGTGTGCTTACTCAGTAGACCGAGCCAGTGCTCAATACCCGGTAAGCTATGTATGTAAGGCTGCGCTGAAATAGTAACTGCCGTTCGAGTCGTTTCCGAGCAGACTCTGTAGCATAATGCAGCCACGGGAGGTGCCAAACAAAGCTGCATTTTAAAGAGTATTTCAAAGTTAGATTTCAATTTTTATTTAATAGAAAGTGAAATTCATAAAAACAAAATGCACGATATCAACATATTCAATACAAGTGGGGGGAGACATAGAAAAAGTATACAAAAATGAGGGAAAAGATGAAAATATACGAATTACTGAACGAACACCACCATTAGAGGAAATGGTAGTGGCCAGGAGAGGGTATGTTTCACCCATTATTGTTTTTCTAGATTTACGCTGTTGGTCATCTTGCAGTCACGGAACTCCATCTCGGATGATTTGTGGGGTTTAACGTCCCAAATCCAGTTCTGATTATGAGAGACGCCGTAGTGGAGGTCTCCGGAAATTTCGACCACCTGATGTTTCTTTAACGTGCACTGACGTCGCACAGCACACGGGCCTCAACATTTCGCCTCCATCGAAATGCAGCCACTGCGGCCGGGATTCGATCCCGCGACCTTCGGATCAGCAGCCGAGTGCCATAACCACTAGACCACCGTGGCGGGGCGGAACTCCATCTTGGCTCATACGCTAGAGCCGCACTAGCGGCTGCAGTGCACCAACCCCTTGGGGCAGTCATCTCGGCGGTGCAGTGTCAGGGGCGGATAAATCACGACATCGCCACCGGTTTCGCATGCTGCCCTCCCGAACACCCACTTTTCATGGTGGTGGTAAACGAACCCGAGACCCTTCTGGAACAGGAACAACGCTTACAACTTATGCGACTGCGCGCTTGAACATTGAATGACGTGTTACCACAACAGTCGCCTTTTAACCACCCACGTTTATGCAGCCTCCTTCAACAGCGCATAAGGTATGATGCCGATAGCAAATTGACAATCTGCAAACGACAAATGCTAGGAAAACTACTCGATGTTGCCGCATTATTGCAATATTGCAGAAATCGCTCTATGGCAGTTACTTATAGCGTGAACTCACTATTGCGAGAACTTGTATAAAGTGAACAACGCTCAAAAAGGCAGCGTAATAACAGGAAACACAACCATTCATTTTTAGAGCCTGTTCTGGGTATCAGACACGTACGCTCATTACGTGTGGGTCATCGTGAACACCTGAATGATGTACTCGCATGCGTTTCAACATGTGTACAGTGCACTACTTGGGTCGCGTGTGTGAGCATGTGCACGTTTTGATGCACGCTGCACAAGCAATGGGCTGCATGGCTGAAATCATGCAAATATCACACAACGTATAGACATGCTATGGAGCAATAGTCAATAAACCATCGTGCAGCTGCTATGCGAGCGGGCATTCAGAATCGTTCAGATCGGCTCACTGTTGGCAACTTACTCGCGCCACCACCATTACCGAAACAGTTTTTTTTTATTTTCATCCTTAGCCTGTTTGACAGATTTAAACAGGCATGCTTACATGTTTTTCAAAAATGCTTCTTTATGAATCGTCTGCTAAATGGCACTTTGTTCATCCCGCATGTTTACCTTTGATCTCGCGTTGCCCATAGCTGTAAAGCTCTTGTTCCGCTCAACCAGATCAATGGTATGGTATGGTAAAACTTTATTGTGGAAGCCAACGAGTTCGTTGGCCCGGGCTAAACCACCGGGTGGTCCATAGCCGAGGGGGGTAACCTCTCGGCGATAGTCCTGGCGCGCTGGACAGCCCATAGTTGGTCTGTCAGTTCTGAGCTGGTCAAGACAGTTCGCCAGCGTTCTTCTCCTTCTGGTCTGATATTATCCTCACTGTACAACTGTAGATTACTTGTACAGCCCCATAGAATGTGCGTCATGTCAGCGTGGGCATACCCTCACCAAGGACAGGATGGTGATGGATGTAAATGCGGATGTAGTCTGTGTAGGTGCGCAGGATTGTTAAACGTGTGCGTTTGCAAGCGTCGTAGATCTGTGGCTTGAGATCCATCAAGTTGCTGGTGTGGATGTGGATACGTTTGCCTCTGCTTTCTGAAATGGCTAAGGATCTCATGATATGTCACCATGAGATCTTTGTTGTGCTGTATGGCAGTAGTCATGTAACTGTGCTCCCCCGTGACGGGGTCACCCCGGAAAACCCCATGCGTATCAGCGGCCCGGAAAGTGTCGCGGTGGGTTAGACGTCTCGCGGCATGGTGGGCCCGCTCATTAAGACTGTCCGGGTCAGTACATGATTAACCTCGTTCGTGGCGAAGATGTCATCGAATTGGAATCATCTCCCACCCACCATTGACAGCATCTCTCATCGTACTATATTCTCCCCTCCCATCTCTATGTTGTCACCCTGTTCCGTTGTGTGATGCCACAACCTCATTGAGAGAATTAAAAATAATTAAATACAATAAAAATCAGATAAATAAATAAATAAATAGGCTGACACGAAAGCCCTCGCCATATTATCGCTTACCAGATATTCCTCGCTAGCAGATACAGCGCCCATTATTCAGCAAAAAATACCTTTTTACAGTTAAAACCTTCTTAAGGAGGATGATCTCTCAGTTATAGCCTTGTAATTGTTTTAATAGCTCTGCTCTACTAGATTCGCTCGAGAAGGCTGGAGTGTTGAGGCGCTCCCCGTTTGGATATTATGCCCTCTCCGAATGATCCGTGGAAGTCCTGAGCGCAACGTTGAATAAATCTGCAGCATAAATGAGAGGATGGCCATGGTCCTGATGATGGTAAACATAAGACAGAAACTAAAACGGACCTAATGATAAGCTCCACCCATTAGCCATGATGACAAATGCGGAGAAGAGTTTTACGAGAATAAGCAGTTGGCAATGCAACATGCACAAGCACCGCAATTGTGGGAGAATTCAGCGCATAATTCAGCAAATAAAACAAAAAGAGAAACAGGCAATCGGCACGTATGGCGTAGACGACGGGAAATCACTCTTCGTAGATTACCGGAGAACAAAGCTGTGCTACACAGAAGCGCTCGTCTGAAACAAGCCATCCCTTCATATTTATTTATTTATTTATTTATTTGTTTGTTTGTTTGTTTGTTTGTTTGTTTGTTCGTTTGCTTAAATTTCGCTCCAAGTAAATTCAGCCGCGGCTACGGGGATCGAACTGACAACTTGGAACGTAAACAAACACATGCTCGTGCACACACTCCCAACACGGCCTAAAATTTTCTCCACCTCGCACGGTTTAGCAGTGTCTTTGGGATCGCCCCACTTGACTAGTCTGACGCGAAGTTCATCGCAAAACAACACCGGCAAAGTGTCGATGAAGCACAGCTTCGCTGTCAATAGCAGATGAGAGATGTTAGCAGGATCCATGGAAGGAAGCACACTACGTACAGCTACTTTGGAACGCAAGAAAACCTGGTAATTCACATGACAATGCCTTAAAGGCGGCAAAAATACAATACACTTAAATATGTGGGTGCATGCAGGTGTTATATACGACACAGAGTGTGTTGCTTAATAGAGTGTACTAATCACACACAACTGAGAGACCAACGGTAATCCCCAACCTTAAATAACCAGATCAGTTACTAGCAAACACTATAGGCGTAGTCAGAGCATAAATGGAATAATTAAGGATCGCTCTCGAGAAAACGCACGACGCTCTAGGACAAATGGAAATTTTTTACTACCTGCTATTCGTACTAATTATGGTCGTCATACTGTTTTTTTGCTTTATTCATAAGTAATTCTTTACCATCCCACATCAAACAATGTTCCTCAATCGGTGTTTAAAAAACAATTGTATTATTATTTGCTTAATAACTTAATTACTTACTTAATTCATATCTTTCATGATACCATTTGTTTTACCACATTTGTTTACCTATAACCGACTTATTGTTGGTACGTCGAATCGCACGTTTTCTTGTTATGTTGCTGTCACTTCTATTTACGTTATTGTTTTTTCTTTGCAATTTTGGACAGGAAGTCGCCCTGCAGCCTAGTGCTTTCGGACCTCCTTCTGTATATTTATGCTGTGTGATATTTTATTTATGCGCTAATATCTGAAATAAACTTGAAACTTAAAGACTAAAATGACTACATAGAAGATATCAATGAAAACGTCAGCATACTTATCACCAAAGCGCAATGTAACGCTCTTAGACAAGACGCAAGCGAGCTTTTTGAATATTCACAATGACGGATTACCGATCTCGACCAGATAAGCTCCCGGCATTCTTAAGAGTAGGGTAACTACCCTAATTTTAAGAAGGATAACATCAGTAGTAGTTTAAAAATATAGTGAAATAAATAAAATAATTCAGTGAAAGCGCAACCACGTTAGATTATGAAGCAGGCCTTTGCGGAGGGCTCCGGAAATTTGATCATGTAGGCTGCTTACATGTGCAATGATACGTCACACTACGCTGTTCCCTAGCATTTTATCTGAATCCAAATATCACCGCCATGGCTGGGATCGAAGCCGCGTCTTTCGCATCCACAAAAAGAGAAAAATTGGCCGAGCATTTCCAGTGAGAATGTAGTTCGAACGCAAGTCAATCGCAGCGTGAGTATATGTAACGGCGAACAGGACAATGGGGATCTCTGCTAACTATAAATGAGCTCAGGAGAGCAGTACAATACGGGGCCCTGGGAAACGGCGAAAGAGAAACGCACGAGATGTCGTATTAGTAATGGTGTAACTCTCTGCACACAATGCAGTAAGACAAATATGTACCAGCTAAAAGTAAACAGTCCCGTATGAGATAATACCTAAGAAGGTAGACGTATTAGCCTTGAATAACTACAGATGAATTAACCTACTTTAATCATCATACGAAATACTCAACAAAATAATTTAGAGCAGGATAAAATGTATGATACACTTTATTAAAGCAACACAGAAAGACAGTCTCCGAAAAGGGTTCTCTACAATGGACGACATTCACTTGAAAAATCAAATTATTCAAGAAAACTCCTGCATACATCTGATGTCACGATATTGCTTTCACAGACTACGAAAAGCCTTTCTCTGCGGTAGAGATACTAGCAGTTCTGGAGGCATTGCGCTTTCGAGGAATACTCAGAAGATACGTGGATATTCTAGGCAACATTGAGAAAGATTCCACAGCCTCTCTAATTCTTTCCAAAGAAAGCGGGAAAATATACCGATCCCAGGCACAAACTACTCCACCCGATAGCAACAGCCAAGAAACGACCCAAGCGCGAACACAACCGCAGAACATTCAGACGATTATCGCCTCATGTTGACGTGATATATCACAGATAAAAGAAGCATGAATACTAAGAAGGCACAAAGAAGGGAAGTAGACCACAGTGCCAGAGTGTGAAGATAACATAGGTTAAAAAGTGAAGGCAACGAAGAAGGAGCCAATTCATGTGCTTCACGAGTCAGGACATTGGGTGCCAATCAGGGATGGGCAGTATCGCGATTATATTTCAGAGATACTTTTGAGTATATGTATTGCTGTATCGATATACATTTGAAAAAAAGTATTTATATCTCGGTAGTGAAATACTTTTGCGATGTATTGCCGTATCGCAATACTGTGCTGGATCGGGGTATCTCGTTACTTTTTCTTTTCCGGGAAGGAACTGAGTAGTATTTCCAATTTCGTGTTTCCACGCGGAAATTTGGTGCCGTTCCGCTGCTGTTTACCCCCCGCTTGCGGGCGGCAGGTGTACCGCCCCGTGCGGGCGGGTATGCCAGTCGATGACAGATGTGCGCGCGTGTAGTGTTTAGTGGTGTGGCGGAGGCGACACGGACGAAGCGGCCACGCAGAAGCGCCGTTTCAGCACGCGAGGAGATCAAGATGACGACGAGAGGTTGCTGCACGCGGCCGCAAGGGGAAAAGACGGAGGGTGGCGCGCGCAGCTTGAACGTGAGACGCTACGTTGAGTGCAGCAAGGCGGCGTTCCACCAGCGCGAGCGTGGCAAGCGAGCTCTCCGCCAGAACCACGGTCGGGCGTAGTCCCGAGTGCCTGGCGTGCTCCAAGAGTCGGTGTGTATGGCTCCGCTTGGCACCGAGTTCCCAATTGAGTCCACGGAACGCCTGACGAGCCGCTCGAGCCTCCAACAGCAGCGTCGGGTGTAGGCCCGAGTGCTGTCCCGCCGAAAGAGAACCTGTCGAGGAGATGCACGACTCTGCGCGGCCTCGGTCCGCCTTCTTCCTGGAGGACCAGGAGAAGTAGCACTGTAGGGTGTAGGCCCGAGTGTACGTTGCTTCGTCTCGTCGAGTCACGGGGGAGTGTGAGGCTTCCCTTGACTCCGGTGCCCGTCATCTCCGTTCCTGGCCTGCGTGGTAGTGCTGCGTGGACAGTAGTCCACGCAGCACCATTCGTCGACTAGCTACAGCAAGGACCTCCAGCTCATGCCGGCTCTTCCCTTCTGAAACTCATCCATCCTGAGCCCATCGGCTTCGGTGAGACCCCTGTCTAGCTGTGGGGACTCCCGCGTGTTCGTATGCTTTTCCTATGTCCGCGTGTGTTTTTCCTATAGCGTCGTTTGCTATTCTGTATCCTTTTTCGTTACTGCGTCATAAAGTCTAGGCAGAAAACAGCCTCACCATATTATTGAACACGTTGCCGTTCGCAGACGCAACGTACGTTCACCTAATTACAAAGAATCCCATCACAGTGCGGATAGCGCGTGGAACGGCCCTTAGTGCGAACTCCGCAGATAAAGTTTTGACAGTCACTCTAGCCATGAGCGCCATGAGGCAGGCGAGAAGACAGGGTCTCCGGTCCTCCTCAGGGGCGGCTTAGGCCCAGGCCACGAATTTTCCGGACTCTCCAAATCAAGTTGGTACCACCACCACCACTCCAACCACAATAAAATTAGGCAGTTTAGCATCACCTGGCCGAGCCGGCTGTACTGTATTTAAGCGGCGTCCCGTTGTACAGAAGGCACGCGGTTCGACACTCGTGTCACATGCTCTGCAGTCTTGGTTGAGGCCGAACCGACGTTGTCTAATGACGGCCTATTTCAGAAGCTCCTGCTGCTTAAGCGCAATTAGCACGCCAAACTTTTCAACGAAACAGATCTTTGTTAAATAAATCACACTTTTTCTCAATTCGTTGGTTAGTGATGCCAGCGCTTCGCTTGCGCTATGCTATTTCTAGCATAGCTAATACTGTTGCCGCCAAGTATGTCGATTTCGGTGTACAATGTGTGTTACTCTTGGTGTAATACAGTATATTTTTAATATTGTAACTGATATCTGTTATGTACAGTGTAAACCTCCTTAAAATTATGTACAGTGTAAGACTCCTTTGTAATGCCTTTATGGCACTCAGAGTACTGTGATACAATGATGAATAAATTGCAAGTTTCAATGCGTTGCAAATTTTTAACTATTATGCTGCACTTAATTCATGTATTTACAGACGATGAGCATCCCCAACTTAGAAAAAAGTATTTCAGTATCGGGTATTGCTGTACATAGCGTTTCGAAAACTCGGGTTTGACTGCACCTTGTAGGCCAGTGTCCTTTGATGCTTGGAGTACGCGCTCAGCATGGATCACAGCCGGAGGTTTGTGCATATTTCGCTAGGGCGACAGGGAAGGTGTGTGTTGATGTGACCAATTAGTGTTATATTTCTAAACAAATGGATAACTCGTTCCAGAATAAAATTCTTTACATGGAGTACATATTAGGGGAAGGAAACCTTTCCATGCCTTATGAAACGCTCGTAGTGATCGGCGTCGTCTTCAACATAAATAATAGCTAAACTCAGATGACGTCGAACGAGCTCATCTTGTTCAATGTCTTTATACCAAAATAGTCGGCGCGCCACGGTAGTTTAGTGGTTATGGCAATCAGCTGCTGCTCCGAAGATAGCGGCATCGAATCCCGGCCTCGGCGGCTGCATTTCCACGGACGCCAAATGTTGAGGCCGGTGTGCCGTGCTATGTCAGTGGACGTCAAAGAACCACAGGTGTTCGAAATTTTCGAACTCCACTACGGCGTCTCTTAGAATCGGAGCTCGTTTTGGGAAGTTAAACCCCCAAAATCAATCAATGAAACCAAGGATGTTGTGGTATAGTCAAAAACAATCGACCAACGTAACTGATGAGGCATCTATAACTCCGCTTGGTCGTAGTTTTAGCTCAGTTGAATCGTATCAACCGTATTGAGAGAGAATGTAAAAATATATTAAAGACGTGTCATATTAACTTTGACAATTTATAGCAACCTACCTCTCATGTAGCCCTATCACGACGCTAAATAGCTTTCATCGTGAGGTGCACCGAGCATCCGGGCAGGGGTTGGCGAACTTAAATATAGGCTAAGTTAAATGGACGAAAGCCCCTGATGCATCCGGAAAAATATGAACTGGGCCTGGCTTTAGCATAATTTATACACTCTTTCAGCAATATCTTCTTTTGCTTGTTTAACGATTTCAAAGGGTATTTTGTGCATTAATAATCATCGTAGTTAACATCACTATCATCGTCATGAAACTTTTTCATGATGTCCATTGCTGGACAAAACGTTCTTCAAATATCCCAATGATCGCCAAGTTGGCCATCTTGAGAGAATTGATCCATTTGAAGGCTCTGAACCATTGAATTTCATTGGGACACTTATACGGCTGCCTGGCTCGCTCCCTTCGCTCCCGTCGCTCCAAAACGCTAATGCTGCTTTTTGTTGTATTAGTTGCGCGTTGAGTTCTTGCCCGCGCTCTCACAATGTTATAGAAACTGTTGTAATCGGAGGTTCTCAAAAATAAATAAACAGTGTCCGAAAGCTATAGCGCAGCTCAGTTGGACCGTGAAAGAAACAGATAGCAAAGGAGGAAATGACAGACAACAGAAAGAGCGCTAACTTCAATGTTGTGCTTATTCCATCAGCCGAGAGCACATCACATTGCTCGCCTTCAGTACACGTGACACCGCATAAATGACCAATAAACAATCACGAGATGTGTGGCGCAGCCCTTTATAACGAATAAAAAGAAGAAGAAAACGCTTTGTCCTGCGAAACTAGCAGCTATAGCGTGATGGCATGTCATCATCTAGGCGCTCCTAAAGCACATACTGGCAATTTCTGGGTTTATTAGCTTCGAATGCGCAGATTATACTGCAAGAGAGGCCTTTTCGGCCGCGGTTCATAGGTCCACAACGGATGCCTTCCCGTAAAAGAAAGACGAAGTGTCAGAAACCGAACAGTGCCTCTGCGGTACTTCATAGGTACAGTTAAGATGAACTAGACACCCCTAATGGTTGGCAGAATTGCGGCCACCTGAGTTTCCAAGTCACTTTTAGCACATAGAAACGTGAAGCTGGAATATTATGGCACCATATTCATAAATAGACTGTTCTACTACTTCCAGCAGGTCTCCGTTAGGGATTGAGTAAAAAAGATCTTTAACGTGAATGGGGAGAGCTTGGTAACGCTTGTCAGAGTTAGTTCTTAAAGGGAACGACAAGTGAAATGGCGGTTAAATGAATTGTGGCGTAGCCTGGTGGTGAAGCCTTGGTACTGCTTCCTGCAAACTAAATGTGCTGCACGTCGCCTGCTGCTGTTCATGCGACCGTAACACGTGCTTAAAATTGCAATCAATGCATAAAAACGCGTCCCAGCTTTATTGTCCGCTTTCTATTCAGTAAAACGAGCTCGACCCTGACAAGCGTCGCTGCCCTCACGGCAACCGAAAACCTGATTTTAACCGCGGCGCATGCGGGCAGCGTCTCCCATGCAATGCGCGCACGCGCTCTGTCCGGGCTGAACCCGCTGAAAACACAGACGATAGCTGTCAGCCACAGCGTGCAACATGTACTGCGTTAAAACTCGTCAAGCACAAATCCCAATGCAAACGAATTACGGCGTTTTCTCCGTTTTCATTGGATGAGTGGACAACCATACCGGTAAGATTTCCCTTCAAATAAAGAACCAGGTAACTTGGCTTTAAAAATCTGTGTTTCGTCCCCTTGAAAAATGATTATTTCACCTAAGTTCCTTAGCAGGAAGGGGTCAATAATTGACAAACATTTTAGCTTGGCTTGTAAAAACAGTGCCACTGGCCTTTGCCATGAGTCATTTTATTACAGAATTACCCTCAGGGGAACATCAATTCTATGGGTTTCACACTGGACTTCACCCTCAGTTGGTCCCTTCTTCTCTTTGCTAAAGACTTCTTTAATTTAACAAGGATGAACTTCTTGCAAAGCTTAACTGATGAAGGCACTACCTTGGTCAATGACACTTCCTCATGTCGCTCAAAAACATTCGCGATGGCATAGCAGGCTTTCCCACAAAGCACCCATTCTGAAATCACACAGAAGCCGCTTTCTATATAAGCCTGCACAACACATGCCGAAGCTGAGCTGCCCTATAGCATTTTGAAATTGTTATCCACCAACTTGCCCATTCGGCAGTACTTGTCGATTTCATTATTTGTTAAATAAACGAATTATGCTGCATCCCGCAGGACTGCGAGGCAAGGGGAAAAAGCTAGGAAACCATCCAGATAATACAAACACTGGAAAAAGTACGCTGCGACAGATGCCCAGATGTGGGTACGCGCCATGTGCGAAGAATCATCATCATCATTCTCACGAGCGGAACGCGCAGAAGCGCTTGCTGTCGCTGCTGAACGGCGGGCTGTCTTTCCCCACCCGGACGTCGGCGTTCTCAGGAAGGAAGCGCGACGTCCCCATTGTTTTGCAACAGGGCCTGTGCTGACCCTGTTGCATAGCAAGGGAGCAGAGTTGTGTAAATCCCTGAACTGCAAGAGGAAAAAAGGGATTCCGTTCTCCGGGAACGTCATCAGGATGCCGTCAAGACTGAGAGCCAAACCATCCCAGGTGGGAACGCCAGCTGCAACGCGCATGCTCACTAGAAGTCAAGCAAAGCAACTCGCGCCTGAAGCGGCGGCCACGTCACGGGCTGCAGCGCCAGGATCGTCCTACGAGCCTAGCCCAAGTATGTCTCGCAACAAAAAGACCTGCAGGCCGCCAGCGAGAGGCCTCACTTTGCCAAGGACGAAAGAAGAACGATGTGCGCGAAAGAGCTGTCTATCAAATTGTGGGTCCCCCAGCAGCGGCAGTGATAAAAGGTGGAGTACGCGTATCAAGAGAGCAAGTTGCTACAAGGAGGGCGAGAACGACGGTGGATGTGCTAGCATGCAGTCGACGGGGAGCCACTCGTTTCTCCGCCACCAAGAAGTGTCTGGCACCACCATGAGAAACTTTCGCCAGTCTGAATGCCCGCCCACCCCCTGTAACAACCAAAAGAACAAAGAAGCAGCCTCGTTTGGACTATCCAGTAGGAAGCGACGTTTTGAGAAGTCGGCCGACATCGAGTCCTGCGGCGACAAGTATGTTGCCACTCGAGCTTCCAAAGTGCGGCGTTGCTTATTCAAGAGTACGCCCACAAGCCCGCCCGTCCGACACGCAAGTTCCCAGGCACAAACTCCACCCGACAGCAACACTCAAGAAACGTCCCAAGGACGAACACGACCAGAGAAGATTAATACGAATAGCGCCTCACGTCGACGTGCTACTTCACAGACAGGAGAAGTGGCAATACCAAGAAAGCGCAAAGATTCGAAGAAGGCCACGATGACAGAGCCTGAAGACAAGATATGCTCACCAAGTGAACCCAAGGATGAAGGAGCAAAGTCATGTCCTGGTGGACATTGGATGACAATGGACTACGGTTGCGTCATTTTGTAGCATGCTTTTTGGAATAGCGTGCCGTTTATCTACCAAGGCTGTGCTTATAAGGCGTCAAAAACTCGTGATTGTCCGCTCCTTATTGCCAGCGTGTCTTGATCAATGAGAATTTTGATTACACTACACACTTAGCACCGACCGCGGCTGGACCTTCGTCCGTGTTTCGCTAGGGCAATTGTGCGTGGCCTTTCGTAACGTGTCTGCTTAGTGTTATATTTTGAAATAAATGGCTAAGTGGTTCTAGAATCAATTTATTTACACGTATTAAGTATTAGAAATAAAGCTTTCCATGCCTCATGATACACGAGTAGCGATAGGCGCCGTCTTCAACATGAATCACAGCAAAAATCTGATCACGTGGAACAAGTTCGTCTGGTTCAATGCATTTGTACCGGAAATTTTTGTGGCATATATTAACATTCGACTAACATGGCTGATAAGGTATGACATGAAGAGCTATGCTTGGTCGTAGTTGAAGCACTATGGAGTCGTATCTAGCGAATTCAGAGATAAGGTAAACATACATTAAAGATGTGTCAGATCAATTTTCAGAACTTAAAGCAACCTACCACTCAAGTGTTCCTATCACAACTCGGAATAGTTTTCGTCGTGAGGCTCCCTGAGCTTGCGTGAAGCCCCTGTTGTATATACAACAGGGGCTTATACCTGTTTAACTATTTAAATTCGCGAGCGCCTTCACGCAAGCTCAGGGATCCTCACGACGAAAACTATTCAGAGTTGTGATAGGAAAATAAAATATATATGATACTTCAGCCATTTACACTTCATATTTGTCTAGATAACTAGACAAATATAAAGTGTAAATGGCTGAAGCATCATATATATTTTATTTTAGCAATGTTATGTTTTGGACGTTTAAAGATTTGAAAGTCTATTTCGTGTAATAATAATCATCGTTGGGGGGTTATCATCACTGTCATCGGAATGCTCTTTTTAAATTCGGAGCATTTCTTAGTCGCACGATGTCGCGCTTCGGCGTCGTCGGCGGCGCCGTCCATACCCCCACGGCGCATGCTCGGCTCGTCTCGTGCCGGCCCACCGGGCGTTCAGGAAGCCGAGCATGTGCAGTGGGGGTGCGGACCTCTCCCTCGAACGCGGGCGGCGGGGTGTATATAAGCGGCGGAGCGCTGCGTTCTGAATTCAGTCAAGGGCGTCTTTGCGGACCTCTCCCCCATACTCCTCTTCCTCGAACGCGGGCGGTGTATAAAGGCGGTGAGGCGCACGTTCGGAATTCAGTCAAGGGCGTCCTTCACTTGCTTTCGCTTGATTTGACGCTTTGCTTGCTTTGCTTGACGCGATACCCGCACCACTCTGCGACGCATTTACTCGAGTTCCCCCATGGGAAGATGCGGGAAGCATTTTTTATGTTCATTGCTAGACAAATCGTTCTTCAAGATGCCCAATGATCACCAACTTGGCCATTTTTAGAGAGTTCATCCATTTGAAGCCTGTGAACCACGGACTTTCATTTGGTCGATGAACAGATCGCAAAAAAAAAGATTTAGAACAGAGAATGCCGCAGGAGCGAACGTTTCGACAAGTGGACTTGTCTTCGTTAGGACGGCGACTGCCTTCTCCAGCGTTCGTTTATGTATGAGCGGATCGCTGAAAACGATTTAGATCAGGGAATATCGCAGGAGCCAACGTTTCGACAAGTGAACTTCAACTGATCGCTAAGAACGATTTATAACAGGGGGACAAGTCCACTTGCCGAAACGCTGGGTCCTGCGATATTCCCTGTTCTAAATCGTTTTTAGCGATGTGTTCTTCGATTCAAGCCTACATCTTTCCTTGAGCTTCTCTTCTAGTTTGAGTTTCATTGGGCGACTTATACTGTTTCCTGGCTCCGCTTCGTTCCCTACGCTCTGAATGGCTAATCCTGTTTTATTCTGTATTGCTTGCCCCTTGAACTCGTGGGTACTCCTCTAGAATAGCATCGGTGTGCCGTCGAGCCTGAGAACCACTCCTCACGTGAGAACGTCAGCACCAGCGCGGATGCTCACCAGAAGTCATGTATCTTGCAGCAACACCTCAGGACGGATGTTCTTGGACTAGAA
>JABSTT010002022.1:0-66291 GCA_013339685.2 Hyalomma asiaticum
TTTTTTTTTAAATCCAACTGGAGATTTACATGTGTGAAAATTTTCTGCCTAACAGAGCGCCAATAACTACTGGGGTTTCACGTTTCTGAATCACACTACGAGGCTGGCGTGGTGGCGGGCTCCGATAATGTTGAACGCCCGGGGTTCATTAATGTGTAGTATAATGCGTAGTCACGCCTTAATCATAAGCCTATTCATCATCATCATCATCATCATCATCATCATCAGCCTGTTTAGGTCCACTGCAGGACGAAGGCCTCTCCCAACGATTTCCAATCCACCCTATCCTGAGCGAGTTGGTTCCACTTTATGCCCGCAAACTTTTTAATTTCATCGCTCCATCTAACCTTTTGCCTACCTCTGTTGCGTTTTCCCTCTCGTGGTATCCATTCCGTCGCTCTTACTGTCCACCTATTATCCTTCCTCCTCATGACATGTCCTGCCCAGGTCCACTTCTTTCTTTTAATTGATAAGATAATATCGGCTACTCCTGTCTGTTCTCTGATCCACTCCGCTCGTTTTTTATCTCTTAGCGTTACCCCTATCATTTTTCTTTCCATTGCACGTTGCGTGCTCCTCAGTTTCATCTCTAGTTTTTTCGTTATTCTCCATGTTTCTGCACCGTACGTTAGTACTGGGAGAATGCAGTGATTGAATACTTTTCGCTTTAATGAGAGCGGCAAGTGTCCGGTCATGATTTCGTAATGCCTTCCGAATGCGCTCCAGCCCAGCCTTATTCTACGGAGAATTTCATTTTCCTGGGTAGGAGTTCCTGATATTAACTGTCCCAGATATACATATTCGTTTACACATTGTAAGGGTTCATTGTTGATTTTGAATTCCTGTTCCTTAGCTAAGCTATTGAGCATAACTTTGGTCTTTTGCCTATTCATTTTTAATCCAATTTTAATGCTTTCCCTGTTTAGGTCAGCAATCATGTTTTGTAGTTCGTCACCATCATTGCTAAAGAGCACAATGTCGTCTGCAAATCTTAAATTGTTTAGATATTCTCCGTCTATTCGAATGCCTTTTTCTTCCCAGTCTAGACGTTTAAAGACTTCCTCTAAACATGCAGTGAATAGCATCGGTGATATTGTATCGCCCTGTCTCACGCCTCTCCTGATCGGGATTTCTCTGCTTCTCTCATGTAGGAGCAGTGTGGCTGTGCAATCTTTGTATATGTTGTTTATGGTTCTCACGTATACGCCAGGTACCCCTTGACGATGTAGAGCTTCTAGAACTGCTTGCATTTCTATGGAGTCAAATGCTTTCTCGTAGTCGATAAACGCCATGTAAAGAGGTTTGTTATATTCCGCGTACTTCTCAATTACTAGGTTGATAGCGTGGCTGTGGTCCATTGTCGAGTAACCTTTCCTAAAACCAGCTTGTTCTCTCGGTTGGTTAAAGTCGAGTGTTTCTCTTATCCTCGTAGAAATTACCTTTGTAAATAGCTTGTATATTACTGGGAGTAGGCTGATTGGTCTGTAATTCTTTAAGTCCTTTATGTCACCTTTCTCGTGGATAAGGATTATATTAGCATTTTTCCAGCTGCGCGGTACGCTACATGTCTTGATACATTTCGTGAAGAGCGATGCAAGTTTTTCAAGTACAATATCTCCTCCGTCTTTGATCAAGTCGGCTGTTATACCATCGTCACCAGCTGCTTTACCGCGGGACATGCCTTTGGCAGCTTTTTTGACTTCGTCAGCGGTTATACATGGAATTTCGGTGTTCTCCTCTGGTTCTATTTCTATTAAGGTTGTATGGTCTGTCTGAGAGCTGTACAGTTCCGAGTAGAAATCTTCAGCTACCTTTACTATTTCGGTGAAACTGTTGATAACGTTACCTTGTTTATCTTTTAGTGCATGCATTTTGTGTTGTCCTAAGTGCAGTTTCTTTTTGACCGATTTAATGCTGGTGCCTTTCTCCACTGCTTTCTCTATTTCTCTCATGTTAAAGTTTCTTACATCTCTTTGCCTGGCTTTACTGATCAATTTCGATAGTTCTGCGAATTCTATCTTATCTTTTGATGAAGTTACTTTCATTTGTTGGCGTTTTTTTATTAAGTCCTTGGTAGATTGGGACAACTTACTTGTTGTTTGCTTTGCTGTTTTACCCCCGACTTCTATCGCGGTTTCAAGGATTGTTTTCGTTATGGTTTTGTTTATTTGTTCTAAATCGTCACCGTTTTCCTCTAAGGCCTCGAACTTGTTGCTTAGGGCGACTTTAAATTCGTCGTCTTTCGCTCTGATTACCTCTACATTACATTTTTTTTAGTAAATAATTTAGTTCTTGTTTTCTTTAGGTTAAGTACAATCTTTGCCCTTACTAGTCTGTGATCGCTGCATTTTATCTTCCCCACTACTTCTGTGTCTTGAATACCTGGTTGTTCGCACATTATAAAGTCAATTTCATTCTTTGTTTCCCAGTTAGGGCTTTTCCACGTCCACTTCCTATTCTTGTGTTTCTTGAAGAACGTATTCATTATTCGAAGCTGCTTCCTTTCGGCAAATTGTACTAGCATTTCTCCACGGTTATTCCTACGGCCGACGCCGTAGTTGCCTATCGCCTGCTCTCCACTTTGTTTCGTTCCTACTTTTGCGTTGAAATCCCCCATGACTACTGTGTATTGCGTCCGTACTTTCTTTATTGCTAATTCGATATCCTCGTAGAATTGTTCTACTTGTTCATCGTCGTAGCTCGTTGTTGGCGCATATCCCTGGATTATCTTAAGTTTATACCGCTTATTTAGTTTTATTACGACGGATGCTACCCTTTCGTTAATGCTGTAGAATTCATCTACGTTGCCCTCTATATTTTTGTGGATTAGGAACCCAACGCCATATTTTCTCTTTTCGGGTAATCCTCTATAGCAGAGGACGTGTCCATTATTTAAGACTGTGTAAGCTTCGCCTGCTCTCCTAACTTCGCTAAGGCCAATGACGTCCCAATTAACTCCCTCTAGTTCCTCGAGTAATTCCGCTAATCTAGCTTCGCTTGAGAGGGATCTTGCATTGAACGTTCCAATGTTTAGATTCCAGTGGCGGCCTGTCCGGGTCCAGTGGTTGTTACCGCCCTCTGCTGCTTACCGCCGAGCTGACCGCCGCCGTGGACAGATGTTCTGCAGCTGCTGGACACTGAGGGCGAGAGTTTAATTGTAGACATCGTGCTAGTCATCGAGCTAGCCCAGGAATACAACCGCGCCCAGCCCAACGCGCCGACGATAATTCGGTGAGCAGCTAAACAAACCGTTTTTATTAACAGATAGCAAAATGTGTTAGCTACTAGCACGACTACATATTCTCATATTCTCATAGTATTCCGCACAGACAGGAAACCCATGCATACGACGCTGGACATAACCAACCGACGGTCTCCGATAATAGCAACTCGTAAGAAACGGACGGAGAAAATAGATAGATAGATAGCTCGATAGGTAGAGTCATGGCGAAATTAACATTGCAAGCGCAACAAGGAATATAAATTACTCCTTGATTACTCCCTGCCTTCAGACAAGCCGTACACTACTAACCTTTACACAAATCTTTTAGCTGGCCGAAGAAATCCGGACGAAGTTAACACTCTGAATCCATTTCCTATAATGAATGTGCGCGATAATATGCCTTCCCCGCCACAATAGATAGTTTGCGTGTCTTTCCTGGGGTGTATGTTTGCGTGGATGTGCCGCTGTATATAGATATGTGTGTATGTATCTGTGTGACTGCTACCTCCCTGATGCCTATATATTTCCATTTTGTCTTTGCACGTCCATTCCGGCATAGGAAGTTGTAGATTTCATTACTCATTACACATCATGCAACCGCGACTTACAACCAGCGATTTGTTTTGCTTTTCCGTTTCCGTACGTGGCAAAAATTTAGAAAATACTTATGTTTTACCCACGTGGAAGGTCGCAATAATTTCTTTTACCCCAACTGCTACAACGTTCGCGCTACGCGCGGAATGCGGTGCGCGAAAACATACAGCGGCGCAGTTAAAACCGCTCGCTAAAACACGATTTTCCACGCGCGCCCAGCTACCTGTCAGAGCAATTTTAATAACCATGACGTCCTGGATGTCGCGATCAGCAAAACTAGATAATCGCGGACATTTTGAGACCAAATACTGTACAAAATAGTAATGCACATAGAAGTTATCGCGCATGAAATGCTTTGTAAGCGTGTACGTTTAACGATGCGGAAACGCGGCTACTGAGACCGCCGAGGATCACAGGTTCGACCCCCTCCCCCCCTCCCCCCCTTTTTTTTTTTTTTTTTAAAGGATGGTTGTCATAAGCTCGAGATTACGTCGGTAGGGGGGTCCTGGCGACGGTTGGACACCTGAAAGGCTTTCAGTCGTTCAAGTGCCGTTTACAACTCACTCCTACACCAGAACAGGAATTGGCCTCCCTGGTGAAGTACTTGGCCACCACCTCCCACACGATGTCTACAATTAAACTCTCGATGTCTACAATTAAGCCTATTCGCCTCTATCTAAAATGCGACCCGTACTGTGGGAATAGAACCCGCATCTTTGCGATCAGCAGCCAAGTGTTGTACACCTACACACTAAACAAAAATAACCATGAACGGGAGTAAACAGCTTGTCCTCTAGCGCACTACCTTTTCTGGTTTTTTTTTTTTTTTTACTACGTAACAGTCGAGGTAAAAATTTACTCTCACGCTAACCGAGTTTTTGAACGTAGAAACGGCAGTAATTATTTACCTCCCTGGAGGTTTTCAGCGACTATACGCGGAGTAATTTTTTACTGCCTAAACAATGTTTTCTCGGCTTTTTTTTAGTTCTTTTTAAAGCTCATTCGAGCTTTACTGTGGCTGGGTAAACACTAGGCTTACGCAAAATGCAGACATCACTCAATTTATTGAACAGTAAACGAGGACTCACCCTTCGAACTTATAACATTGGAAGCACGTTTTCACTCGTTGAGAGCGCAACAAACAAAGGCACAAGCGCGGGAGCAGAGATACTGGAAAGTGCGTTTTCACTTGGCCGCCGTCCACCAAGACCGGCGCTAGGAAGGCCAGCATCGCTCGAACTCAGCAGAAAACCACGCCGCACAGGTAACACTCGGGGTAGTTCGCCGTGTCGTTGTACTGGTTGACGATGCGGTCAGTCAGGAACGTTTGCGACCGCAGTTTCCGTGCCTTCCCAGAACTCGGTGGTGCCTTCCAAACGACGGTCACTAGGCATAGCTGCCGGAGATGTCACGGTATCACATTCTGGTTGATGGACGCCGGCGTACGCGTATCGGCGCGTGCGCCGGTATGCGTACGCGCTGATCACACTCACGCCGTTCACACTCACGCCCCGAGACGTCGCGTCCCCTCTTCCGCGACCGACGCTTTTGACGAACAGTCCGTTCCGTTCGGTGACTCATGAACTGGAAACGGTGCTTAAAAAGTTGACATTTTATGCGCAGCGGACACTGGGGGACGAAGGGCGGTCGTCCGTGAGTATATTCACATGGGAACATGCACATACCGTTTTTCCACTGTGCACTCTTCTATGCGTTCTTCCAAAATTTGCAGAATACACAGTTGTTGGTTAGATGGCATTAACAAGTTGTCCGTTCACGCTTTGCAACTCCGATGCCAAAGAAACAGCTAGGTCTGTTTGGCACTCTACGTCAGCATAGTCAGTGCGATTCGTAGGTTGCGCTACACCTGTAAACAATGACCAAAGGGAAATTTTTTATTGGTCGTGATGCTATTATGCATGAGTATTCAGCAGGTAGCACAGTCCCTAGGCATGTACCAGACTTACCGTGAATTTCTTCTTAGGCTGCATGGCCCACGTATGCAAGTGCCACTGTCGTAATTTCTTTTGCCCGGCAGTCTGAAGATTGTCCTCGCATCCTTTTTCATGTGGGCGTCGTGCTTGGGAATACTTCGAGAATAGTTTTGCCGGCCTACCCAAATTTGTCCTCGAATATATCGCTCACGCATAGGGCGTTCACTTCGTAAATGACATTTCACACCGGAACAGACTTCGTTTATATATGCACACGCAAGAGTAATGTTGGTATCACATTAAAGGAGTAATTTCTGTTATAACAACGGATAGCCCACACAAGTCGATAATAGGAATTATTTAGCCAGCGTTAGCCACAGCTGAGCTAACTCCAACAAACAACAGCCAACCAGTGCTGTTAGCATTCCAGTAAATTTTGTTGTCCGAGAGACCACCGCTCGTCGTTCAAATGGTCGTTCGACGGTCAGAGTTGAGAAAAAGCGAGGAGCAAGTATCCTAGTTGTGCTCTGTCACTTGCCCATCGAAATAAAAGCTCTCGTAAGAGCTAACAATTCGTGCACGCAGATATATCGTTAATCTTATAAACACCTACTCTTCTTGTGTTTCTTTTTTCAGTCTTCTTAGGGTCTATTATGCTGTAGTGATGCGGTACAATGAGATGTGCTTCTCCCAATACAAGAACACGATGTTCAACGTAGGGTTAAAGCGATTTCTACCTGCGTAGCAGGTTTGTTCACAGTCAGGAGTAAGCGTTCACCGTCAGACTAACAGCCGGTTATCGACCACAGAACTCTGGATCTTTGACAAAGCACTGAAAACGATGCAGAGATGTCTATGCTGTAAAGTGCACGCTCGAAAGCTGACTTCAGGGTACAGAATATATGTACTGAGGCATTTAGGGACCTCACTGCTAGGTCAATTAGTCAGCGCTCCAAATTACGTGCATTTGCTCCTGTCTTCTTATTGAAATAATAGGCAACCGGTGTTCAAGACAGCCTCGAATAACACAAGGCATACTGTAGCTTACTTTAATGTTAGCTTTTTTTATAAATGTGATCAAATAGCCCCTTCGACACTACCTAATTAAACTACAATGTGGACTGAGCTTCTAGAAATACCTCCGTATTGAAGACCCCCGCCCCCCACCCTCTAACATTTCTGAGCCTGCGATGCGAAGACGACGAAAAGCGCGTGGGTCTCGATCTCGAGCCACGCGTCCACGCAGGCAATTCGGATATCCTACGTGCATTTTTGGGACGTGGCTTCGCATCGTCAGCAGTGGCATCTACTCGAACGAAGCCTGCAGGCGGTTGACTTGGCATCTCATTCCACTTCCGAAGAGACCACTCACTGGAGCAATGCTCCCACACAAGGTGGGTGGCAGGACAGCGAGAATGGGCACAGGAGTGTTAGGCCATGCAGTACGGAGCAAAAATCGCCTGGACACGGTGGGCCCTACCGGTCCGAGCAACGCGGTATTGAAGCAAGGCATTCATCAGCGGCGTGAGTAGCACTTCTTGCCGAAGAGACACTTTCTATGGCACTTGTCTTTTTAACGCCGGCTGAGTAAGCTTGCCATTTCTAAGTCGCAAGAAATAGAGACATTGCATATGTAATGTCTGCGAGTAGGCGTTGCGCTATTGCACCCAAACCAATTCATGGAAAGATGCACCATATTAATGGTCTCTCTGCGCCCTTTCGCCCTTTTTCGCTCATCACGCATATGCAGCGGTTAAATGCGGCACAAAAGATAATGATGTTCAGATATGGGACGTAACCACCCTAGAGAGTAGAATTGATTGGCGAAGTGTTGAATAACGTATCGAACATCGTCTACGTTACATCCGTTGACACAACCGGGTCAGAATTGTCAGATGAGTTTCGCATAGTAGTTTATTTAACTATTGATTTGCATTTCGCTGTATCTGGTTGTTGCTGCAGTGTCAGCAATTAAATATCGCTAGAAAATCGAAGCGATGTGTGGCGCAGCTTTGCACGAAATTATGCATACATTGCTTCGAGGCTGTGTAAAGTTGTACGCATCACTTTCAGTTGTTCCCATCAGTCCGTATATCTCTTTGCACAGGTCATTCACTCCTTAGGAGTTACTCTCGCCCAAACGCATTTTCTTACTTTCTCGTCTTCGTTTTTCACGCGCACCATTGCGAATTGGAATGACTTTCCCTGCGTTATCTTTGTAATCACCAAACCCGAATGTTTCATTGAAGATGTAAGAGTCAAATTGTGGTCCTCAATGATCAAGTGCCATTCTGAGCGCACACCAACGCCACATGTAATTCTCCTACCTTTATATAAAGGCATACGGGAAGAAAGTGAAAGTGAAAGTGAAAGTGAAAGTAGCTGTAGCTTTTTGTCTTCAGATTTGCTGCGAGTGTGAGATTCGTCGCGTTTTTTTTTTCTTTCAGCGTCTTCAGGGCTGCCGCCATGCTTCCGAATCTCCAAGGCGCCACCGTTTCGGCCGCTTACCGCTCAAATTGGCTGGGTTGCACAAATACCAGATCTGCGCTTCCGACATCTCTACTCTCTGCTGCCACGGCTGCATGCTTCTGATCGAGTTGATGCGGCGCCGTGGCTTTTCGAAAGGAGCAGAGTCTGGGAAGGTGAGCACAGCTACATATATGGAGGCTAAGAAAGCAGCAGCGAAAACTGATAGGGCATGTTCTGCTAATTCACTATACAGGACCTCCGTGACGCGAGCCGTGCGGTCTGTCCTGATGGCGTCCGACAGCGGCATGGGCGGGACGGCGGATGGGCTCGGCATCTTGTGTACGAGGCCCTTCCGTGAACTCCTGAGCCGCAAACCTGGCGGTGCGCTGCCAACGAGGACGTCGTCGTATAATTGTCGGCGTTTCGCTGTTTAATATTTAATTGAAAACAAAGTTCAAAACGAATTTCAATGTATTTAATAAAGCATTATTTTTGCTTGTGAAGTGTTCTTACATCAGTTCGGCTGCTAATGGGTGGTGATGATGGATCGTTTATGAAAGCCTGGACCTGGAACGAAACCTTCTAACGGTTCAGGAACTGAATCATTCATGTTGAAACCGAGTATACGATTCCACCGATGGTAGCATATAGGGCTGCAGTCACTAGACAAATGGCGTATATTGGTTCGCTCGCGTAATGTGGGAAAGCAGCTGACACTGCCAGTCGGGCATGATTCACAGCGGCAGCAGCATAATCCGGTAGTTGACACCATGACGACGATTCTCTTTTTCTACATCGTTCGTACCAAGGCTAAGCAATTAGGCATTATTAGTTTCTTGGTCCATTTTTTTTTTGCTGTTTTTCGCGTGATTTACTGTCGCGTGTAAAACTACGAGTAAGTTGAAACTCCGCCTGCAATCAGCTATTGTCCAATTTCAGGGAGCCTGTGTTTTGAAAACGCAGCTTTCAAGACATTTGATGATGATGATAACAATGTTGACGATGGTGATTATGATTATGATGATGATGACGACGACGACGAAATGAATCTATTTTCTTCAGCTTAACTACTGAGCGGGATAAGCCACGATTTGGGCAGCAGTAGTGACACTCTCTGGGATCGAGTAAAGAGCGAGTGAGAAAAAAAAAAGGCCTAAAAACGAAACAACTTGACGGTCCAGTAGTCAAAGTAACTAAAATGAAATGGAAAGAAGGAAAGAGTAGAGAAACTTGTCGCTGTGAAGACCACGAGTATTGATTTTCGTACAAAGTGGACCCTCCAGAAAAAAAATGGAATAATTATCATCAGCAAGGGATTCTTTTTTTGTTTCAGTGAAGTAGCTGAAGACAGTGGAGCAGCCATCCCTGCGACAGTGCTCGAGCACGTTGAGCCGAAATGATAAGATAACCGGTATTTTTACCTCTCTTCCCATCTTCCGCGCTGTACTTTCGAGAAACGATTTTTTGTGGGACGAGTGTCTGCGACAGGCTAACAAGGTGTAGTCTACGGAGTCTATTTGATTGCAAAATAGACATAGGGGGTAAGTCGCCTAATTCGACTGTGTAATCTCGTGAACGAGACCTCTGATTGCCGAGATGAGTACGGCTGTTTAGTTCAACAAAATCTGAAATGTTCAAAGTCTTTCAAGTTGCCTAGGCAGGAGTCAAGTTCACTTTGGAAGCACGCATTGCTATACAGAAGTTCTCTCACGTAAGGATTGTCAGGTAAGACGGATATTACAGGACGGCATGAAGGTGATGTGTCCGAGCATGCCGTTTCACTTAGATATAAACCGTAGTGGCTTGGTACCCATAGCAGGAGAATAGTTTGTAAGTTGGCAGGTATTAGAGAATGAAGCATATTCAGGAGAGCTGAATTTGTTGCCACGTTAAGAGCTGAGCATACCGAACGACGGACTGCAATTATAACTGCTGCCGAATCATTTGATGGTTTTTCATGAAGCGATAACACAATAGAAAACAGATCAGCCATAAAAATGGGAGTGTAATTCCTATGTCTTAACGAGAAGAACCAGGCAAGAGAAAGGGAGAAAATGCCCACTGATGCCTTTCCCTTGGTATCGATACTCTTGTTGCCATAACATTATTTATGTCTAGGTTGGAGTAAAGTTGTGACCGTGGTGCCGAAGGTTCTTCTCCGGGATTCCAGCTCCCCGCTCGGCGTCCTAAACGCACCGTCCGAGACGGCATGGGCGAGTTGGGAAGGAGCTGGCTGCCGCTGGTGTGGCGGCGATAGGCTCGCGGGCAAACGTGTAGCAATTGAAGAGGAGGCTCAGGGACTTCAGTTTAAACAAAAGGGAACGAAAACTGTATTGACAGTAATATACAATAGGGAATACAGGGAGTTGACTGATACATAAAAATAAAACTGATGCTGAACTATACGTAGGGCGGCCCTACTCCGGCGTAGCCGGCAGTGCGTAGCACTTTTCCACCCGTTCGGCATGCCCCGTCACAAGGCGGAGACACCTTTATTAACCCAACTGCTCCGCCTTAACGCATCCGCTGGCGAATCATCCTCACTTTGCCCTGGCATTGGGCAGCGATTCCACCCTTTTTCCCGCCTCCTCAATTAGGCCGGTCCAAGTGGTGAAGTCACCACCCAATCTGTTGACTGGTGAGAGGGGTATGTTTGTAAAATAATAAAAAACACATTCGTCACCACTAAACAACACATACATAAAACCAAGCCATGCCACCCAAGGCCGAAGGGAGAGGGCAAAGATATGGCGCGCGTGAGACGCGTTACTTGCCCACGTGTCCTGTCTGATCGGGCTCAGTTACAGGGAACGAACGGGCGGCCAAAAGATTCGGAGCCCGAAGGAGTTATTGTCTGAAGGAAACCTTCCCATGGGAAAGTTGACCCATCCGCGCGTCTGCTTCTGGCTATTTCGTCAAACAAGCCGAGCCGCACCGACTCTTTCTTAGACGCGTTTTATCAGCACCCTGGCGTGCTGATAACCCACGGCGCGCGAGGAAGGGACGCTTGAACAAAAGCCATTCCGCGGCGCTCAAGATGTCGTGCATGCAGGTACACCCGGAACGCCGCAGGGCGTCCTAAAGGTCCAGGCCCTCCGAGGTCTGCCTGTGTTACTGCCGCGACCACTGTTCAAGCATGCCCCCTCATCACTCCGCAGCGGGGCGCCCGTGTCCCCAGAAGACGCGGAAGATACAAAGGAGGAAAGTAAACAAAATGAACAAATACGGCCGGGGTCCGATAAACGGAAAGCCAATGCCGCGAAACGCGTCCTCTTGACAGACGTGGCCCGTCGCTGAGTAAAATCTTAAAGAACGCGCCTTGCTAGCGGCAGGCTTACAGTTGGCGAGGTAATCCTATAAGTCGAGCGACTCTTGCACTCGACTGGCTTTTTCTTTCAACTCTTCAATACATGACGGTGATCGCTGTGCAAAGTCTAATGTGCGATAAAAGTTGGCCGCATTGTTACCAACTTGGAAAAAATAATTATTCACACAATGTGTGATAAAAAGCACATAAACAAGCTAGACCACCAAACTTACGCTAGTCTAGAGAAACAATTAATTATCTCTTCTCGCTTCCTCTTTATGAGCGACGGCCTCTTCAGGAGAGATGACGATGAAGTCGACGCGCAATCTGAGCATGTGCACATCGTCCATGCAGGCTCGGGAATATGTCACGTCGCATGTCAGAACGTGTCATATTGTCGCCAGCAGTGCCAATCACTGCGAATCAGGCTACAAGAGCGCAACAAAGCGCCCTAAGAAATCTCCGAACAGAGGCTTTGGCCAGCGTATGCTTCTGCACTGGGTGTCCTGTCGCATGGAAGTGTGCGTGGATTAAGAGAAGAACGTCTCGACGCATAGAGAACTTCATCCCCGAAAGGAGAGCGGGGATATATATATATATATATATATATATATATATATATATATATATATATCTTAGGAGGGGGACAAGGCAGGCCAGCCCTTCATAGGCATTTTTTGCCAAGATGCGCAAGGCATTTGTTAGGATGTTACGATAATCTATATTAAGTACTTTATCGATTTCCCAACTCAGAAACAAGCAGTAGAATTAAAATTCATTTTAAAAATTGCTAGCAAAGCCATTATTCTTTCTTTTTGAATGCGCGGTGGCTTCGGGCACAACGAAGACGACGAAGAGCGCGTGCACCACTAGCACGATAGTGATCGCGCGCGGCTGGTCGTTCGAACGCTCTGCGCTTGCTCTCTCCTTGGCTTCTTGTTTTGGTGAAGTCTCTCTCGGGGGCTTTTGCTTTGTTGCCGGCGGTTACTTTTATTTTGTCTTATTAGTTTACCGTATTAAGTTATCTGCGCATTCAAGTGTAACTTTTACTTTTTGTGATGTCTGTCTCATCTGCAGGCCAGAGGGCTGCCCTCTGGTCTGCTTCTATTCCCTCTCAGGATGTACCTTTGGAGCTATTTCTGCGCAGTGGTATCAGCAGCGTTCCTGTTGCTTTGGTGCCGACGGATGGTGGGGCCATTCGCATGAAGAACCCTAAGGCCATCCAGTCAGAGCTTCGCACGGCTACGCCACACTTCCTTCAGATAACCGAGGTTCGTCAATTTGGACGCGGCGGGATTCTCTGCTGCTCACCAGACCAGGCCTGTATCCGAGATCTTCTAAAATGTACTTCCTTTGCCACTCATCCGGTGAGCTGCTTCATCCCTCCCCACCTTGCTTGTTGTAAAGGCCTAGTTCGTGGTGTAGATGTCAGCCTAAGTCCGGCGGAAGTCTTGGAGATTTTTTCTGAAGCAGGCGTTGTGTCAGTGTACCGCTGTAACAGGCAAGTTAATAATGTCAAGATTCCAACCGAGACAATTATTGCTACATTTGCAGGCACATCTCGTCCCTCGGAGATTAAAGCATGGCCGTTAATCTACAAGGTAGAACCCCTTGCCCCACGCCCTCTACAGTGTGGCAAATGCTGGCGATATGGGCATAGCGCAAGCGGTTGCCGATCTAATGTTCGGTGCCGTGTTTGTGGAGCTGGTCATAGTACTGAAGATTGCAAGTCTGATAATCAGTCATGTTGCCTATGCCAAGCCTGTTGCACAGCTGATCACACCGATTGTCCTGCTCGGTCTAAAGAACTGCAGGTTATTGAAATTATCGAGAGAAGGCGTTGTTCGCGTCGAGACGCTCTAACTGAAGTTCAGAGCAGGATGCATGGATATGCCGGAATTACAGCCCGTTCGCCTCTAGCTATGGATGCATCAGTTGCTCAGTCCATTTCGACCATCTTTGAAAAAGCAGTAGAAAAATCACTAGAAAAACTTCTTCTGACTGTCTCTGAGACATTGGCCCAAGTCATATCCTCGCAGCTGGCTGGTATTTCGGAGCAGTTCGCTAAGAGCTTCCAGAATCCTTTTAGCTTATTTAATTCTTCATCTGGGTCCCAATCAGACGTTCCTAGCAATAATGAGTTACGGCCTTCTAATTCACAAAAGACTAGTCAAGATTGCTTTTCTGATTCAGGTTTACAAGATATTCAGGATGTAGACATGGACGCTCGAATTCTTAAACGCACCAGATCACCTACTAACAAAAAACAGAACTCTTCTAATGCTAAAACCAAAAAATGTGTGAAAGAGCCCTTGACCAGAACTGACCTTTTAAAAGATAGTATTTTGGATCAAGCAGTTGCGGCTGCTCGCTTGTCAGCAAAATAGGGAACCTTAGGGTTCTTCAGTGGAACTGCCGATCTATACTTTCTGCAACTACTGATTTACTTTACCTTATATCTCAACACTCTCCCGACATTGTTTTATTGCAAGAAACTTGGTTATCATCAGGTCAAAATTACCAATTACCAAATTATAAATGTTTTCGTTTGGACAGGAATTCACGAGGTGGAGGATTGGCATTTTTTATATCAACAAAATTTTGCCATAGAGCGAAACTGGTTTATCAGGCAATATCAAGTGATTACGAAATTTTAGTACTTGAACTAGCACTCCCAGGTTGTGCTCCTCTCAGCATTGTCAACAGCTACTTTCCATCTGGCGTACAAGAGGAAGGTACTCTGGACATCATTCAGAGCTTCTGTGGAGCAAACTCTCTCTTTGTAATTCGCATCATGTTTATTGGGGTTACCGCACTTATTCGTCGGGTAAATTGTTGTGGAATTGGATGTGTACGAACAATTATACATGTCTTAACTCTAAAGTAGCCACTTTGTACGATGCAACACAAGATCGGTTTTGGATTTAACATTCGCCAGCTCAAGCTTGCTCGTCTCTTCTTGGGCTGTTGTTGATACTGCAACAAATAGTGATCACCGCCCAATATTGATGGACGTTAATAATCCAGTGATTCCATTAGATATTCAGACACTGACTTTTGTCGACTACTCAAAATTTAAAAAAAGTCTACATTCAAGCTTATCTTCATTGACCAGTTCTGGAAATGACATTAAAGCGATGAGTCTTTGTGTGTGGTATTCTAAAATGCTCTATGAGAAAAGCACAGTTCACCGTATCCTCGGCGAAAAGTAAGCCTATAAGTGCCTGGTGGGACTCTGATTGTGAACGAGAATACAGGCGCAGAAAAGCTGCATGGAAAAAACTCCTTGTTAACCAGTGCCCTACTAACTGGAGTAACTACAAGTATGCCTCAGCCATGTTTAAAAGAACTGTTTTCATAGCCAAAGCTACTCATGACGAAAACCAATACAGCTTTCTCTCACAAAGTGGAAACAAGAAAGCTCTTTTCACATTTCTTCGATTTCGTAAGGCTATTTCTGCACCCGTAACCATGGAATCGGTTGTTTTAGCTCCAAAATAACTGTCTGCCGTATTAAATGATATTGCATTGGGATTAGGAAGGCGCTTTACCACTCAAATACAAACAGTATTCCCCAAACCTGTATGTGTAGATGATTTCGTGAAGGTGACTATAGAAGAACTTGCGCGCGCAGTTCAGTCGCTCCCCAATTCAGCTCCAGGCCCAGACGGCATTACGACAGGCATGCTAAATATTTTGTTTGGTGTGTCTCCTCAGGACCTCCTAAATCTCGTCAACTTCTCACTCGAAAGAGGTTGGATTCCTCCAGATTGGAGACTTGCGAAAATTATCCTGCTGCTTAAAAAACGAGGAGTAGATATGCATATTGATAATGTTAGACCTATCGCACTAACTTCGCATGTTATAAAATAATTGAAAGAGTGCTCTACGCTAGAATCATGAAATTTTTGGAAGATCACTCAATATTGAGCACGTGTCAAATTGGCTTTAGACCTGGATATTCCATATGGTATGCACATGTAGATTTAGAGGGACGAATTAAGCTTGCTCGTCACAGGCGACAATATGCAGCACTGGTAACTAAAGGTTTAGATAAGGCATACGACAGTGTCGAGCATGTCATCCTTCTCAATTCATTAAAAAGCTTGAATTTCCCGCGCTATATTATTAACTGGTTGTATGAGTTTTTAAATAATAGAAAGTTTTATTGTTCCCAGCGTGGATTATCCTCACTGAAATATAATCAGTCCAGAGGAGTCCCTCAAGTTTCTATTTTATCTCCTGTACTATTTAACGTTCTGTTAAGCGCAGTACCATTAGACAATAACATTCAAGTGTATGTATATGCAGACGACATTGCGTTCTTCGCGTCTGCTGGTGATATTCACTCATTGCATGCAATCTTACAAGCTTATTTAGGAAGACTAGAGTTATGGTTTACTCAAATTAACATGACTTTAAATGTTAGTAAAAGTTCAGTTATTGTTTTTCCTTTGAATGATCCAGTAAGCATTTCCCTTGAGTATCGCCAGGAAATAATCCCTCAAACAGAGTGCATGAAGTATTTAGGTGTGTTTTACGATCATAAACTGAGTTGGCGCCACCATATTGAGCAAATTAAATGTAAGGCTACCCGCGCTGTTGGAATGATACGCAGACTTGGCCAGCACCCCTCTGGGTTACGCAGAGACACTCTTCTTATGATATACCGTATGTATGTTCGTCCGATTCTGGAATTTGGTTGCATTTTATACTCTGGTGGTCCGGCATACAAGATTAATCCTTTGGTTGTTTTAGAGCGAGAGGCTCTTCGGAGTTGTCTCAAGGTACCAAAATTTATTGCAAATCATGTTCTGTACCAAGAAGCCCGAATCCCCACGTTAGCTTGCAGATTCCGTATCCTCACTGTCAAAACATATTTGCAAATTTATGCGTCTTCACAGAGGCGATCACACTTCGTATTCTGCACTGAAGCGTTAACATTTTTTGATGAGCCTTGGTCTCGCATATACAGACCTCAAGTTTTGTTTGTGCAGAATCAACTAGAGGCTTTAGATGTTAACATTCGCGATATCGTCTCAACGGATAAACCATTGGCCAATGCTAAAATTGAATTGGATAATATATTCCCTTCTAATGCCAAACTCCTACCTTCCAGATATTTAATAGGTTTATTAGAAGATCATTTATGTCAATTGGGAATTGATAATATAATTGCGACGGATGCATCCATGCGTGAGGAGAAAGCGGGAGTGGGCATTTTTTCAGAGACTTCCTCCTGGTCATATACCTTGCGCCTCCCGGATTATACCCCTATATTTGAAGCAGAGCTCTTAGCCATTCTTTGAGCCATTCGCAAACTTCCTGTACAAAATTCGGCAGTTGTTATAGTGAGGCATTCGCTTTCGGTATGCACATCCCTCGCTTCAGCTTCTCCTTCCAAGTCTTCTGTTCTAAACACATTCATATCATTAATTCCTCCCCACGTGCGTGAAGTGCGATTGGTGTGGGTGCCGGGCCATCGTGGCATATTTATAAACGAGATGGCTGATGTTCTCGCGCGGTGGTCCCTAGATGGGCCGGTAATGTCCGTGGTGCCTACTACTGCCTTCGTTACTTTGTCGAGATTCCGTAAGTACTCTTTACTTCAAGATTCTTTAAAAATGAAGTTACCAATTGAAGAATATGGACATCTTTCTTTTGTTTGGGATAATAAGTGGTGTCCCTCTCGTAAACTGAAAGTGGCAATAACAAAATTTCGCTGTCGTATCCCTCCATTGAATTTTTATTTACACAGGTCTGGTCTTGTGCCATCTCCGCTATGCTGTTATTGTCGAGACCCTGAAAACATTGATCACTTTTTAATTACCTGTCAGCGCTATAGTAGTCAGAGGAAAAGGCATTTCGAAATTTTATTCAGGAATTTAAACATTCCCCTGAATTCTCAGAACATTCTTTCCTTTGGAGCGTCCTCACTAGGTTATAGCAACAGGAACGTCTGCTTAGCCATGTGCAATTTCCTTCGAGACACAAAAAGAATTCATTGCTAATCATCATTCCATCCAAATCTTCGTACTTCGAAATTGCTCCCACCAGTTGATTAAACCTCAAATTATTTTATTATGGTTCATTTCTATTATAAATAGGCTATCATTTTCTAACATTTCATTCTTACTTACGTTACCGATTCTTTATTCTTCCTTTGTTTTAGCTCAATTTTTTTCCCTCTTTATATTAACCGCCGGCTTCATGGCCAATCCCCCGTAGTGGGCAAGAGCCAATCTTCAAGGAAAAAAGAAAGAAAGAAACTCTGCCCCGCCAGCAGTGGGCATATTTAGCGTGGTTCGCTAGGACGTACGTTCGCATCGTCAGCAGCGGAAACACCTGGCACACGGCTTGCACGAGGTCAACGAGACATTCCAGGCCACCTTTGAAAACACTCTTCACTTTAGGAATGCTCCTACGCAACGCGAGCATAGTTTGATTAGGAACACGAGACTTCGGCCGTGCAGCGCGGAGCAAATATCACCTAGACAAGGAGAGCCATTTTGGTAACATTAATTTACGCGGTGTTGAAGCAAGGCTTTCTTCGCCTGCGTGAGTAGAATTTCTTTTCGAATAGATACTTTTTGTGGCCCCTATGTTTGCTAATGCGGATCAACAAGTCACAACGAATATTCATAAAGCGTCTAACATGTCTGTTCGTAGACATCGCGGTAATGGACCCAAACTAGTTAATAGAATGAGATATTCTATTATTGGCTTCTCTACGCCATTTATAGGGCATCGTGCGTATGCCGGAGTTGCATCAGGCTCATGAGATACTTAATCGTGCATAGTCACGGGCCGTAATCATCCCTCCATGTATCGTTTTTCTTCAGGCGAAGTATGCAATAAGGCATCGAACATCTGCTTTCTGCAAGTCCTGGGCATAGAAGTCGCCATCCTCGACCATGTTTTGCATTGTAGTTTACTTCACCATCTATTTGGACTTCGACATATCTTGTTACTAACGTTGCAGCAGCAATTAAATATCCCGCCAGATTAAAGCATCGGGTGGTAAAGTGTTGCGCGAAAATATACGTACTTACATTGGTTTTAGGCTGTTTGTTTGAGGATGTACGCATCAGTTTTATTTGTAGCTCTAGCTTATACTTAAGAGATTTGCTGCGCATGTGCACGTGTGGTGAGTTTTCTTCTTTCCCGCGTCAAGGCAGGCATCATGCTTCCAAGCTTCCATGGCGCCTCATTTGCGGCAGCTTACCACTCACACTCGTTTGGAAGCACGAATACCAGGCATGTCCCACCGTCGTCATTCTGTTCCCGCTGCTGCTACTGCTCCACGCTGCTGGGGGAGCTGATGCAGCGCGGTGGCTTCTCTCAAGGAACGGCCAATGCGAAGGTGAGAAGAGTAATGCAACTTCGATGAAGCAGCAGCGCCAAATAAGACAACATCGTCTGATAGTTCATGTTCGATGCAGAACTTCCGCGACGCGTTCCAAACAGTCCTTGCTCTTTGCGCCTGACAGTGGCATGGGCTGGACCAGGCAGCGGCTGGACTTCTTCAACTTATATGGGCCTCTGCTCGAACGCTTTAACCGCGAACCAGGCCGGGCGCTGAAGCCGATTGTGTCGTCGTACAACTGCTGGCGCTTCAGTATTTATAGTAAGTCAATTTAAATAGAAAGCTCAGAGGACATTTGAATGTTTCCACTAAAACATTAGGCAAGCATCCTGTGTAATCCTTGATATTCCAAAAATCGCTACATCTGTACTGTGGCTCAGGGATGATGATGGACCTGTGTAGAGGCGCGGACGTGGGGCGAAGTCTAATGGTTAGGAAATAGAACCGCTCAATTCCGAAACAAGTATATGATTTCCCTCTTGCTAGTCTCCCTATAAATGCGGGCACACAATCACTAGAGGTATTGAGATGCGGTCACATTATGCTATGCGAAAAAATGCATATATGTTTTTCTTGAAGTATCCTCTACCATTGAACGCGGCAAATAGTTTCTTGTATGTCGGCTCGCTTCAAATGAGAGAGCAGATGACACTGCTTATTATGTTCAATTCAGAGCGGCAGCTGCATTCTTCCGCAGTGAACGACTTCACAAAAGAAAAAGAACTTCACCCACGCTCGATGATTGTGCAGCATTTCTTGTTTTTCGTGAATTGCCTGTGTTTCGCACGATTTGCTGGGGCCAGGTTCCAGCTGCGTTATGTAGTATTGGCGCCGCGAGCACACTCAAAGCGATTCGTCATCGCTTTGAGTGTGGCCGCGGCGACAAAGACTGCATAACGCAGCAGGAACCTGGTCCCAGTCATCCCTGATGAAGAGGCCGGGCTGGCCTCGAAACGTCGGATCTGCGCAGCTTAGATATTGGTTGGTGTTTGTATTTACTGATGAACCTCAAATTGTTTATTTCCGCTTGGACGGGCGTTCATGCTGGTACAAATGGCCACCGCATGCCTATTACTTTTAGCATCATATGCCCAATCACGTTAGCGGTTTTCAATGCGCGGAAGTGCATAAATTTCAAAAAAAAAATTAAAGATTCCATAATATCATTGAGTCTGCAGTCTGGCTCAAGTGCAAAATCGAAAGCGCTGGGCGTCCACTCGGTTCTCAGTAGCTGCAGTGTAAAAGCCGAATTTACAGTGGTGTCAATTAAAACGAATTCATATTGCCCTCGGTGGAATGACGATTGTGCAAGAGTTTATAGGCGCCCAAGGGCGGTGTGGAAATAGTCGTTATTTAATCACCTCCCAAAAATCTGGATAGGTTGCAATTTCTTCGCTGGCACACTTAGACGAACAGTGTCGAAGGCAAAAGACGAGTGCGATATTCGCCGTTTCCATTTTCTGTCAAAGTCAATAAACGTGCATTACTGAAATTTCCGTGCGCAAGGAAAATGATGGCGCGACCTGTCTGAGATAATGTCTCCGGACGAAATAAAAGATTCTTCAAAGGCAATAGGTGGATAGCAAAATCTCGGTTGTCGCAAGGGGTTGTGGGTTACTCCGCAGTCTGCTACAACGTCCGGCTCGAGGCTTCGCGCCGCCGCCACATGCCGCCGTCGTTTCGTGGTTGGGAGTCGCGATTCTCCGTTCACGTATGCCCTTGACGTTTGATTCACGACGAAGCTTTGGTGAAAAAGCGCAATACAAGCATCGCTCGACAGTTCCGAAAGTACATGTGAGCTGTCACTGCTTCGTAACCCTCCAGGACTGTGTCTGTGTGGTCGGCATGTCCCCAAAGAGTCACGTCGAGTAGTCATAGAACGCTTACGATTAACTAGGCTAGGTTCGGGCAACATATATAGTCTCTAATACATTGCAAGTCAACCACAGAAGTGGATGACTTGTTCTTGCAACGATCGCGATCTCGACAACGCCGATCGCGAAACGTGGTTATGTGATCAGCGAATGCCAACCTGAATGGGCAATCGGTTTTGTAACTTGCGTTCGCTGATACACGTGGTTGCAATATGACACTTGGCGAAGGATGTCGAGTGCTAGACGTTCCGCAATCGCAGTTATCACTATGCGGGGCAGTTGTACTTTGCGCATATTTCGTTTCAGAGGCTGTACCGAGGCTCCGTATCATCACAGAGCGCGCGTTGTCGTCCGCTACTGTCCCCTATTTTGCTGCCTCCCGTTTTTTCTCGAGAGATAGGTGCTTCGTATCACTACACAGAGAAGGCACTTACTGATTTGAGTACATTAAAAACGCATGAATAAAGTAGACCTCACCTCTCTTCTCTCTCTCGTGCAGCCTCACTATTTTTTTCATTGTACCGAAATAAAGACGGCACATAATCGATGTGCTGAGGATCCTTGCTGGGCGCACTTGCTTGTATGCAATTGATAGTTAACTAAGTTATTGGCACTAGAGTCCGCCGCGGTGGTGTAGTGGTTACGGTACTCGGCTGCCACCCAAAAAACGCGGGTTCGATCCCGGCCGCGGCGGTCGCATTTTCGATGGAGGCGAAAATGCCAGAGGCCCGTGTACTGTGCGTTGTCAGTGCACGTTAAAGAACCCCAGGTGGTCTAAATTTCCGGAGCCCTCCACTACGGCCCTTCTCTCCTGTCTCTTTCACTCCCTTTCCCGCCACCCCCACGGAC
This sequence comes from Hyalomma asiaticum, assembly GCA_013339685.2. Lineage (NCBI taxonomy): Eukaryota > Metazoa > Arthropoda > Arachnida > Ixodida > Ixodidae > Hyalomma > Hyalomma asiaticum. The sequence continues at coordinate 21,617 of JABSTT010002022.1, forward strand.
GCTTAGCCGTGCTCCCTACATGGGCTGCAGAAATCAGCGTCCCTTCCTAACCGAACCACAATCAATCATTCAATCACTAAAAATTAAATGAGTCAAGTTGGTTGCCAAAACATTTGCCTGTGACGAAATGGTCTTCGCATATTCTGGCACCTACATTCGGAACCCAGAGCTCGCCTCTCATGGTTGCTCGTTTGAGGGCAACTGTCCATTTATACTTGCACGCTTCATTCCCAGGACAACGATTTTCTTTCCTTTCACGGAAGAATTCGCGCATCCTAATGCCGAGCAGCAAACCATAATAACTTCACAGAAGCGCGTTTTCTCTGCGAGCAGCGGAGTCGTGCAGCAAGAACCGGCGTACAAGGCCGAACGAAGGAACCGGGCAGCTAAGCGCGAACCGGAAGTCGGGTGCAGACGAAAACGCCATTTTGCTATCCACCTATTGCTGAGGAACTTGGAACGCCGGTTTTCTTCCCAAGTTTCACAACCGTTTCGATCTCAAGCAGCGAGGATGATTTCGGTGAAGTCTCTGCGTCTGAATGGTCTAAGCTATGAGCTGGTTTTCCACGAGCGACACCGGGCCCTGACGGAGTAACATGGGGCATGTTGAGAGTGTTAACCAAGGAGCATCATGAGTATTTTTCGGGCATAATCAATTACTCTTTAAGAGAGGCATGGCTTCCACATAAATGAAAAATAGCTAAAGTGATCCCGTCGCTCAAGACTCCGGGTGAAGGGTATACATATTAACAACGTTAGTGCATCGCGTTAGTTTCAAATTTCGTGAAACTCACAGAGAGAGTCTCAAACATCCGTATGAAAATTTTGGTTATGAGATATCAATCGTCAACCCCTCACAATTTGGGTTCAGATAGGGATCCTCAGTATTGCAAAATTAAGCTGACAACGCTCAGCCCAGTAAAACAGACTTCAGCTGACAACGTGCGAAAGGCAGTACGTGGCGCTAGTTACTTTAGACAGCGCAAAAGCATATGATAGCGTAGAGCACGTGCTATTAATCAAGCAGCTGCAACTCCTGAACGTTTTATATTATATTCAGGCTTGGACTGCAGAATTTTCGAGCAACAGAAACTTTTATTGTTCTCAAAACGGCATTGTTCGACTGTGTGCGCGCAAATGAGAGGAATTCTGCAAGGACCAGTTCTTTATCCGGAATTATTTATGTGTCTTGATGAGTTCTCTCCCAATTTAGGACGAGGTGCATAGGTACGTGCAAGCGGAGAGCTTTTCGTTGATGTTATCGGCAAGTGATGGTCACCTGCTGCACAAGGTACTCGAGACGTGTATGTCAGCTCTCCACTGAAGGCTTGATGCTGTACATCTCTCACTGAATGTGAGTAAGTGCTCTCTGCTCCCAGTTGCTTTGAAAGACCGCATATATATTTCACTCACTAATAACTCCGACAATATACCACAAGTAAAGGCTGTGAAACATGTGAACGTGATATGCGACGAAGCCCTGTCTCAGAATGCACATATCGAGTATATGGCAGCAATGGGTGTTCGGGGAATGGCGCAGCTCAGGAAGTTGAGCAACAGTAGATAAGGAATGCGAAGGAAAATATTCTTATATATCTATAGCATTTACGTTCGCCTGTTATAGAACATGGGTGCGTGTTATATTCTGGTGATCCTGCCTATAAGCTTCAACCCCTCGTTCTGCTTGAAAGACAGGCCTTGAGGTTATGGTGAAGCTTCCCTAAGTTTTGGCGAAACCCTGTAGGGAAGCCAGAGTCCATTTGTTCGTCGTTCAGTTTATAGTTAAGTCGTTTGTGAGGCTGTAGGAATGCACTGTGAGGCATTCGGAAAACATTTTTATTGCCCAGCCTGAGAGGTTCCTGGACTGGAGTTGCCGAGATTGCAAACGCCGCAAATTCTGTTTATACAAGACATCCTGAACCAACTGAATGTGTAAGTTCGAGAAGTTAAGCCGTTAATCTGCAGAAACACCTTCATTGAAGTTATGTTTGGTGATATCTTTTCAAGAAACGCCAAATTATTTTCATCCCTTATCTTAAGAGCTATATTCCAGGGACTATCTACAGCCCTTCATCAATCTTCCTTGTTATCGCAATGGAATGCGCACCATTCCAAGTGTACAAGCTTGAAGGGGTTCCGCTGGGAAGTTAGCAGAAATTTCTAAAGCGAATTTTTTTTTTATCTTTGAGGGGACCAATTTGTATGTGTAGGGATGCTGGGAACACTGAGTAGTGTGTTTCTGAAATTATAATTTTAATAGGAAAGGTAATCTACATCCTGAAAAGACGCTATCAGATGCGTATCAAATACAAGCGTATGTAATAAAATTTCGCTTTTGAGCAGCATAATTCAACCTGCGGAGGTGATTCTCGGTTTTTCGTTTCACTCATCACCGAGGATGGCGCGAGCGGTCATGTTTTATAACTTCCAGGGTGAAGTTAAAAACATTATTCCATTTTTTACCTCGTTGAAACATGCTTGTTTCCGTCAATGTTATGAACGATCTTGATATTTTCACCACAGCCGAAAAAAAAAAAACTTTCCGTGCGGCAAGCAGTCCCTTTAAATTATCACTTGTGCCATTCAGTACAGTGAGTGCGACAGATGCTACACAGAATGAAGAGAATGGTGGGATTTGTATATTTTCTCTTATTCTAGATTGGCCATTTTTCTTTAGCGTTGCTGACTCGTACCTATTTTTCCAGCAGAATTCTTGGTGGTATTTCTAGCACTCTGCAAATTGCTCAAATAAGTTCTGCAGTGATAGTGACTGATTCGCTATCTCTGTGTTCCTCCCTAACTAATCGTGATATCTATCAACCTTTAAGCGGGTTCAAATTGTTAGTCCCACCATACATAACTCTCCTTGTATATTGGTCTTAACCAAATGGCAGATGCCTTAAGAAAAGCGTCTGTGAACGTTCCCGTCATCCATATTTCGCGAGAATTGAAAGTAATATTTGGTTCTAGATTTAGGACGCAAATGATGCTCCTTGAATTTAGTACTGAAGCAGTTACGAGCAACCTCGAATTTCAACACCTCATTCACTTCACAGGTAGCCAAATATGTAAAACAAGAGGAATTGAAGTGGCAATGCCTAATTCGATATCTAAACAATTGTTCACAGAGAGATGTTCCAGCATCTTCACCAAATTGTTCTTTTTGTGAAGTCCACGAGCCAATAGAACATTTCCTTAACTCTTTACGGCGCTTTGTCCATTTGCGTAAAATGACCATAGATAATGTGCTGCGCCTTATTAGAGTAGACTTAAGCGTTCAATCTTTGCTTTCTTTGAGAGCAGTGACATTGGGGCACAGTGACAGAAGGGTCAGCTTTCCGCGAGTTCCTGGAGGGTGCAAAATTATTTATATTATAGTCGCAGACGTCACTCTTGCATTAATTTTTGTCTTATTTATTTTCTATTATTCCTACCACCATAATTACTCCATGCGTCAGCTTATTTGTTCCCTCAAATACATTACACGCCTTTTTTTCAGCTTGATGCTCTTCAACTTCTTTAACATAAATTAACTTGCTCAACATTATTGAGTGACTGCAGGGTCTTTCATTGTTTTCTAACTACCTGGCTTTTGGCCATTGCCCCATAGTTGGTATGCACCATCCGATATAGTTTACATCTGCAACAACATATACATTTTTTTTCCTCCTCAGGATGAGGACGTCAGCCTTGGCTGGTGTCCGTAAATTATCGAGAGGTGGCTTTTCCTTTGAATGGCCATTCTCTGGTCTTGTGATCTAGCTTTGAAGATTTTTTCTCCGCAGTAGAAAGTCCAGCACCCCGGTGGGTCTCGTACCTTCCAGTGGAGGCTCCATTCACAAAATAACGCCCAGGCCATTCAAGAATATCTCCATGGCGTTACTCCCTTATGAGGCCATAAGGAATGTGAGACAATTTGGTCACGGATGTATCCTGTCTGGCTCGCCAGACCAGAGCCGTTCACGGATTTGCTAGGTGCAGAACCTTGGCAAGACTCTTGTGAGTGCCTTTATTTCTGCTCACCTATCTTGCACCAAGATGTGTCGATTGCAGACTAACAACAGAGCAAACATTAGAGAAATTTTTTGCCGCCGGTGTCATCGCGACATACATTGCGGTTAATGCTGCAATAGAGTTGTGGAAAATACCAAGGAGCCAACTGAATCAGCTGTTGATACTTTTGGACGCACGACGTGTCCATGTGAAATTAAAATATGGCCACTGTTATTGACAGTAGATCCTCTAGCGCCGCGTTCGCTTCAGAGTCGTAACGGTTGACGATTTCATAACTGCGTACCCGGATGTAAATCAAGTCAATGCTGCGGTATATGCAGTAGAGGCCACGCTCATAGAGGCTGTACTTGAAGTGATGCACGGTGCTGTCTTTGTGGCGGAGACCATCCGCATAACTACTAAAATAGTTGAACAGGTTCTTGAGATTAAAGCTTAAGGACGGTGTTCCAGGAGACAGGCTGTTAACGTCTTTAGGGAAGGGGTGTATAGGTAAGCAGGAATAGCCGCTAAAAATAACTCATATCCTGACGTATCCATTACTAGAGATGTAGAAGCGTCCATGCAAAAAACAGTTACGAATCCAATAGAGCAGCTATTAGCAAGTCTGGGAGAAAGCATTCTTCAGGCCATTTTCGGACAAGATGCACAGTATCATGCGAGCTTGAAGTCTGTGGTCACCAGGTTCCTAATGGACCCTACGAAATGAATCCATTCAACATAAATGCAATGAACAGAGAGGCACCTATAGCCCCGGCAATGGCTCTGCGAGAACGAGCACAACCGCTGCTTCCTGTCATTAAGATGACCAGTCTGGTCAATATTTAGAAATGACGAATGCAGACTATATTAGTCGTGCACAAAAACGAGCTATGTCATCGTCTAGGGAAGACTCATCCGTCGACTTCGTTCGAAAATAAAGAAAAGTCCCAACTTTTATTGAAAGGAACTATTCTAGAAAAAGGTATTTTAGCTGCAGAAGATGTTTTAGCTTCAACATATGGGAGTTCAAAGTGCTTCAGTGGAGCTGCCGCTCAATTTTTCAATGTAGATAGCTCTTGTCTCGCCAATCAACTTAATCCGGATGTAATCCCATTATAAGCACCTTGATCATCATATCATAAAAACTTTTAGTTGAACAAATATAGAGCTATTCCGTTAGACCGTTCAACCAGAGGCGGAGGTCCAATACATTTATTTCTGCTCAAGTGTTCCGTAAGGTTAAGGAAATATTCCACCTTATGTAACCTCAGTTTGAAACCTTGACTGTGGAGCTCGCCTCTATAGGTGTAATTCGGTGTATATTATGGACACTTATTTTCTTCATGATGTTCAGGACAATATTTGTTTATACCAGGCCTAATGTTACTGTTGGCGCGACTATTACCTGCTGGGAACTTTATTTGCAGCATGTGTAATGATGGTTAAAGACAGATTACTGCGGTAATCGGTTATGGCAGTGATCCTTAAACTCTCCTTGGTGTCACAATTCCGGGTGCTACACCTTGTCAGACGACAGCATCGCTCCACAGCAGATCTAACATTCTGTAGCCGCAGGTTCCTCTATCATCGTGGTCTACTGTTGATTGTGCCAGAAATATGAATAGCCTGCCAGCTTTTTTATTTATTTTCCCGTCACGTGACATGTGCTGGTGAGAAAAGCATCACTTTTGTTAATTTTAACATATTCAAAAATACCTTATAGGCTCCGATTGCATTTGCTTCTGACGAACAAAATCAAAGATGCTACAGGGCATTTAAATGGTCTTGAAAAAATCGGAATTTATCTTTCACACTGAGTAGAATAATTATTTCCATCCGTGGTAGAATGATGACTGTTTACGCGAATAAAGAAAACTAAAAGTACACGGGAGAACATTACTATACCATCAGTGCCCGAAAAACTGGAGCGACTAATAATTCTACAGAGTCGCATATTCTGCGGGGCTAAAGGAGGCTATCACAATAAAAACTGCAAGAGCGCACTTTTGATGTTTCTACGTAGAAGGAAAATTATTCCACGGCCAAAAAATATTTACGCTTTAGCCTTATACAAGGAAGAAAGACAACAGATGTTAAAGATATAACGGATCGTGCCTAGAAAGCGGATTCTCATCCATCTCATCCCCATTTGGGCCCATTTAATATGACGACGGATGATTTTAGTGAAGTTTCGCTTAGCAAAGTGGCTTTGGCAATGAAAAAGACTCCAAATTCAGCACATGGTAGCATTGCAATCGCGGCAAACGTGCTAAGAGTTTTTTTCAATGAGGCTTTCGATGGAATTTTAGTTATTGTGAATCACTCTTTAAGGTGTTCCTTGATTCGTTCTAACTGGAAACTCACTAAAGTAATTACAGTTCTCAAAAATAACGGGAAAGGATATACTCTTCACAACAGTATGCCGTATGCACTGACTTCCAATGTAGTGAAATAATACAAGGAGATGTTTGAGCTGGCATAGCGAAATTTGTAGACAGCCACGATATTCTTAGCCCCTTCCAAACTGGATTCAGACCAGGATGTTCTATTTCGTATGCTTATCTGGACTTCGAAAGCCGAATAAAGCTACCGCGCTAACGCAAACAAATATCAGCTCTAGAGACATTAGATATTTCAAAATTGGAGTGTTACATGTTATTGCGTCAACTACAGAGTTCGAAATTCACGAATATGTATAGTGACCTGGTGTTATGAGTTTTTAACTGAGAGAGAGTTTTATTGTTCCTAAAAAAAGGTGTGGTTCTAGCCGACATCGAGTCACCTGTGGTTCTTCAAGAAGCTTGGACTTCTCTGCTCTTTATAGTGCTGCTGAGATACATCTCCACCTATAAAGGTATATATACCAAAGTATACGCAGATGAAAACGCATATTTCGCTTTAGACAATGACTTGCATGTTCCTCGGGACTTACTTGTCCCTAAACGTTGGGAGTAGCTCCTACATCATATTCCTATTGAACGACTCTGTGAACACAACACTTATCTGCAACCTTAAGTATACTTCACAAACATACACGGTGAAATGTCTAGAAATAATCTGTAGCTCCGGCATCATATTCCCATTAAACGACTTTGTGAATATAACACTCGTTTGCGACGTTAAGAATACTTCAGCATTGAACGCAGTGAAATATTTAGAAGTAATTTATTATAGTCGCCAACTTTTGTGCCCACACATCGATTATATAGCTAGAAAGGGTGTGCACATACTGGGCATCCTGCGCCAAATTAGCAACAATCGTTCAGTTATGCGGAGGGACACCTTTTCCATGACATATTAGACGCACACGCGCCTTCCTTTAGGATTTTGGTGCGACCTATATTCGGACGCTACGAACTACAAGTTGAATGACCGAATTCTTCTTGAAACAGAGCCCTTCGTCTGTGCCTCCGATTGCCGAAATCCGTTGGTACCCATGCTCTCTACCTAGAATCTCGGTTGCCTTCGATTTTGCGCAGATTTTGGTTAATTGTACTGTTGAGGTGTTCCTAACGATGTACTAATAAGCTGTAAATGTATAAATAATATCGAAGTAACAGCCTCGATTATTATGTCAGTCCTACGGGCCTCGGTTACACATTCCCCGGGTCGTCTATGTGCTGGCGCTCATTGGCCGTCTATAATTACAGTTATGCGATATTTCGCCATACTGGCGGTGAAAGCGACAACGTTCAGATCATCTCGGCCACTGCATCACAATGCGGCCATCTAAATTACTCACCTTTGCGATGCAGGCGACCGTCCTTGCGTTTCCCGGCCTGTAGCTGTCGACCGTGGTACATCTATCATCGGGTGCATCATCGGTGTTGGCACTGCAGGGCTCCCCAAAGCGAGCCGGTATTCTGCCATCAAGTGTGGGACGCCACCGGGTGTGCCCCGAGAGGAGCGGCGATCATCAGCAGTCGCCATCAGCAACAGTACCAAATGTATTAAAGAGCTTCACCTGCCAACAGCACTTCGTGTACTCGGTGACTACTTACCTATGCGATTCAGGTCAGTCAACCGTACATCCTCTTCGCTGATAAATCCATCTGGTGCAGTTCCCGAGCCCGCACTGCCGTATTTTTTTTTTTTGCAGTTCAATGTATTTGTATAATTCGTTCTTTACTTAAGTTATCAGACGACATTGTAACTAACCCCCTCCTAACGGTAATGCTGTTGTGTTGGCCGAGCTAGAAAGGATTACCTCTGGTCAAACCCAGTTGGTTAGAGAGATACAGGGATAGAAATCTCAGCTAAGCCCAACGGATACAACCATAACCGATATAAGCAAGCGAATGGCAATTCTGGAAAACTATTACCAAGCTCTTCTTCCCTTCAAGAACGATGACGAATAGAGGGAGGCCAATGTATTAAACATGGTTAAACGGGTGCCCGACATGGAAGCCCAGCTAGACGACGCTGAAAATAGGTCGCGCCGGAATAACCTTACATTCCACCGCATCCAGGACCCAAACAGGCAGAAAACGTGGGCTGGTTCTGGGAAAGAAATGATTGATATTTGCCACAATAATCTTCATATACCTGTGCAGCCTCAGGACATAGAGCACATTTTATCGGTAATCATTCGGTCAATAGAACTCGTCCCATAATCGTAAAATTCTTGCCCCACAAAACCAAAGACACACTCTTTTCAAATGATCGTAAACTGAATAACACGGTCTATATAGTAGGACTGCTCCCGGCCTATTGGATACGCGCCTAAGCAATTGTTAGCATTTGCAAAACGCAAGTACCGTTTAAGATTAAAAACACTCACATTGGATCGAAATGCTACAGATTCGAGACAGCGTTCCACACTGTAAATTAAATACAATGGCGGTTGGCCCATCATCAGAGGTCAGTCAAGAGCAAGCCCACCACGCCTGGCAATGCCGTCTCGTTTTCCGTGACGTTTTCTAAAATACGTAGCCTACTTCCTAAACGCGAACGTGTATCTAACATAACCTCTTCATGCAAGATCAATGTACTCGTGCTAGCAGAAACGTGGGTAAACAATGATACAACGAATGCCGAAAAATAATGAACTTACCCGATTTCTACGTGTATTGGAATTATCGAAAACGTTCACAGGAAGGCGGAGTGTTGTTGCAATTTATCAAGGCGTATTTTGTTAAATTATTAACGTCGAACGTGGTGTCCAGTTGTCATGGCTCATTTGTCGCGCTTTCCCGGTCACTGTGCTGCTTGCAGTTTGTTATAGACCCCCACAACCTATCCCAGGCTTCCTGCTTCATCTGAACAATACCGTACATAAATTGACTTCCCCGTACCCAAATGCTCGCATTCTTCTTTTTGGTGATTTTAATTACCTGGACATTGAGTGGGAGAACTTTACTTATTGAACAATTACATGCCATGGAGAGGCGGAAAATTTCCTCGGTGTCTGTATAAATTTTAACCTTGTGCAATTAGTTACGCAACCAACTTGTGTTGCAGGTGGATCAGAAAATATATTTGACCTCATATTAACCAATAGGTTCGGCCCGTCATGGTGGTCTAATGGTCATGACACTCAGCTGCTTATCCGAGGGTCGCGAGATGAAATGTCGACTGCGGCGGCTCCATTTCGACGGAGGCGAAATGTTGAGTCCCGTGTACTGTGCGATGTCTGTGCACGTTAGAAAACCCTAGGTGGTCAAAATTTCCGGATCCCTCGACTACGGCGTTTTTTCATAATCATAGGTGGATTTGGGACGTAAACCCGCAAAATCAATAACCAGTAGCCCTGAGTGTCTATCATTCATCATTTACCTTCCAGAAATCAGTGATCACAAAGTCATGCAAGCCCTTTTTTCATGTAGCTGGCTCCTAAGACATACGATTGATAAGACAATGGACATTTACCATAAGGAGGAATGACAGAGGAAATTGGTGCCTTCGTTCCCCATTAGCAGTCCACACTTTGTACTCACTCACATGAAAATTGTTTGATCAGAAAAAATAAAATACATGAACTTACTAACATGTTCATCCTGAAGGTTACATTTCACAGTAATCGAAATGAACCATGGCTTAGCTCACACTTAAAACAGGTAGAAAATTAAACGCAACGACTATTCCGTACAGCTAAATGAAAAGACATACACGCCTTCTAAATAGGAGAAATATTTTGAATCTGAAAATCTTCACAACGACTTAACCAACCTGCTACTAAAAAATCCCAAGCAATTCAGGAAAAACCTAAATCCCCCGCAACCCACCGATATCAAACTGCCGAATAATACGCACAAAACAGTCAGGGATAACGTTAGCGTGTATTCTGGTCACTGACTATTTCGTGAGTTTTATTTGTCAGTTTGATACATCGATATTTCAGTTTGAAATATTTAACAGCGCATTTGCATCTCTCATCACCACTGAGGCTGACGCGCCCTCGAGGTAGCTATCCTATAACATACAAACCTTCATGCCCGCCGTCACTTGCTTTGAAGGAATTTCACCTATAATTCAAAAAATGAAATTGTGATCATCAGCATGTATGGGTTACATCATCTCGGGACCGCTGATAAATGTGAAATCAATTTGTGCAGTATATTTTTCGTATTTTTTCACGGTCACTTTCCTCGGGAAGCATACCAGCTGATTGGAAGACGGGCAAGGTCGTTCCCGTCTGAAAGTCAGGTAACATAAATTCATTTCTAAAGTACCGATCCGTTTCATTAAATAGTGTACCCTGCACAATTATGAAACAGGTGTTATAGTCGCAAATTATCAAGTTTTTTTAGGCTGCAACCTATTTTTTCATTCACCAGAACACGAGTTTCACAAGAGCCTCTTTTGTGAAACCCAACTTGCGGTATTCGTATTTTACTTGACCGCTAAACTTGACAGAAATGTTCAAACCGACTCCGCCGTCCTTTATTATGCTAAAGGTTTCGACAAGGTTCCGCACCAGCGTCTGTTATTTAAACTTTCGAAGCTGCAACTACAGCGCAATATTCTGAAATGGATTGAAGAATTCCTAACCAACTACTCCCAGTTAGTCTATTTCAACGTCCACTTACCTAAACCCCTCCCTGTTACCTCTGGTGTCCCTTAAGACTCTATACTCGGTCCCCTTCTATTTTTAAAATTATTCAAAAATTTGCTCTTGCATATCCTGTAATATCCGAACGTGCGCAGACAACTGCGCGGTATACCGCACAACATATACGTATCTGACGTTCATGACCAGAGAGCCCTCCAAACAATTCTTGATAATGTAGTAAATTGGTGCAACGATTGGCTAAGATCTCTAACCCCTACGTAGTGTAAACTCGTGTGCTTCTGTCGTCGTAATAACGTTTCCCGCATTCATTATTTCATTTCTAATTAATCTGTCGAGCAAGTACAATCATATAAATGTCTAGGCGTCACAATCACTTCCAATTTGTTGTGGCCTTACAATGTAACTAATATGATCTCATCATCTAACAAAATACTTAGTGTTCGGAAGTGTCAGCTCCACTTTGCTCCACCAAATGTTAAATTGCTGGTGTATTAATCGCTTGCACGATCGAAGTTTCAATGTGCATCTGCCATCTGAAACCCACATCAAGCATATACTGTATAATCAGTGCAGTAAAAGCCCTCCAAAATCGTGCGACCAGATTCATTTGTTGCTTATACTTGTATGATGTCAGCGTTGCATCCTTGAGAAGCCAATCTGGCCTAACAGCTCTCTTTCTCTCTCATCGTCACCGCATCGCTAGCCGTGCACTTTATCACATATTTTTTTTTAAATTCTTTCCTCAATCAAGCACCTGATATCACAGCTGCAGTGCGCCTATCTTAGCGCATCAGCCACCCACTCCAGTTTTCCAGCCAGCCATCGCACACTACTACGTTTTATGCCTCAATATTACTTAGAGCAGCTGCAGACTGGAACGGCCTGGCCCATGACGTCCTCGCCGTAGCCTCATGATTCACTGTACGACAACGCATAGTAACCCAATATCTAAATGTTAAGTGTTATTTGGTGCTAGTTTAATTTCGTTTTTTTTTTCGTAACACCACTTATTACGTAATACGCCCTGCAAAGAGGGTCTTTAAGGTAATAAAATGAAATGAATTTGAAGTCTTTCGCCACATATCCGAACAATCCGAGAAATTTGCCTCGCATGTATTAAACGCTCTATTACAAAGTCGCTTAGATAACGTAGACATTAAAGATGTCATTGCTACGGATGCTTCGAAAATCGATGAAAAAATCTGGCATTGGCATATTTTCTTAAAATTTCAGCTGCATATTTTCCCTAAGAATCCGAATTTCATATAGGTATTCTTGGCAGAATTTCTGGCTGTTGTTGTGGCCCTACGAATATTAAGTTCAGCAAACTCACCAGTCGTAATTGCCACATTCTTTATGTGCAACTCTCACTGCAAACAGTGGCTCACGCATGTTACGCACTTTTCATTCTTTTGTTCCTTCTCATGCAATATTAATTACATTGGCATGCCGCCTGGTCAGAAAAGAGGAACAGCTTGATTAGAGCAGGTCTTAGTGGTGGACTTGTCACATAACTTGCAGCATCAGCGCTCATAATTGCTCCAACATTTAAAAGGAGAGCTGAAAGGCAAGAATACAGAAATTCATTATTAACTTACTTAAATGAATATCGACACCTCTTATTCTCCTGGAACAGAAATGCATTCATCCCCAAAAAACGTTATTTTACGCTGTTACTTTGTTGAATTCGAAAACTAGACTTTTATATGAACATAACTTGTGTGCCCCCGTCGTCCTTGCTTCCATATTGTGGTAAACCGAAATTTATTGATCATTATTTATTAAAATGGATTTGTTTGTCCTCATTAAGAAAATCACGCTGAATGGGCCTCTTCATGGATTGGGTTGGATTTCTCCGTCTCCAATATTCTGTCTTTATAAGCCTCCTTATTAAAGCATTGTCGCAGCGATGTATCCTCTACTCTTGCAAAATTTATAATGGATGCAGGACGGTGCTATTCATAAATTTGTAAACTTCGCAGTTAAATTCGTTTTATCGTACTGTTCTGATTGGCATTTCACAGTACTTATGAGGTAATTCTTTATATTTTCGCATCTTGGCCAATCTCGGGGGGTGGGTACGTGCCAAAGGAAAGAATACAATAACAACGTCAACAACAACAAACAACAAACAACGAACCCGCCAGCTCTTGACGGCCAACGCTTTATCCTAGTCGACTTGTGCCCATCTGTCAGTCGTGTTTTGATACATCCTCCTTGGGGGTGCGGCCAAATCTGGCAGCGATGATCCAGGCACACTACCCTAATGTCTGTTTTGTGTGGTCTCTGCCTGGTCGGTTTATCTTGTACCTAATGATCTGTTTGTCGACCTTTTTCTGCGCAGCGGTACGCACAGCGTTCCTGTGGCCATGGTACCCTCCAATGGAGGGCCAATAGAGATGAAAACTCCTAAACTGAATCATGAAGAGCTGCGGAAGGGTACTCTGATGATCACCGGTGTGCGACAGTTCGGACGTGGTGGTATTATGTGCTGTTCGCCGGACCAGGCCCGCATCTCTGACCTATTAAAGTGCGCGACTTTTGCGTCCAATCCGGGTGAGCCGTTTTAGATTCCCCACTTTGCCTCACGTAAAAGGCTAGTCCGTGGAGTGAACTCGAGCCTTAGTCCATCAGAAGTATTGGGTACGTTTTCAGTGGTGGTTGCCGTATCTATACCGTTGCTCTCGTATTCTTGATAACACAAAGGTGGCCATGGGATCTCTGATCGTTACATTCGCCGGCACATCTAGAGCGACAGAAATCAAGGCGTGGCTTCAGTTTCAGCTGTTTGAATCGTTGTCTCCTCACCCAATGCAGTGCATTAAGTGTTGGAGATTATGGCGCAGGGCTAAAGGTAACATATTACCTGTAAGATCTAGAGCATGTGGCGAAGCGCCCGACGTTAATATTTGTTCAACGCGGGAAGTGCGTAGTTTTCTATGTGGTTGAGCTCAGGTGGCCGATATTGGTGACTCTCTCTGAGAGCAGAGCAACGTCAAACTCTTGAAATGATTGATCAATACCACTTTTGAAGACGTTTAGCCAAAGCTCTTCTTGCAGAGTGGCCTCGTGGGTATACAAGAGCCTACGAATCACTTCTCTCAGGGGACAGATACATCACTGTCAGATGCTATAGCCTCAGCGGTAGACAAGACAATAATGAAGGCGACGGAAATCTTAAATGCGAAGGAATTCTTGGTCGCCCTCAAGTGTTTGGCATATCACAATACCATCATCACCATTAGTTACGGTCCCCAAGAGTGCGCGTGCACTTCTATGCAATAGCCAATGTGCGGCATTTTCGTACGCGCTTCTTCCTACACTTGCGCTCATGCCCTTAGCCCATTACTACGATGGCAAAACTACGCAAGTGTTACAGGCGCAAGCAGAAGAAGGCGAAGAGAGTGTGCGTCAGTTTTTCCGGTTCACGGCGTCTCGCTGAGCTATGCGTTTGTACCTAGTGTAGTATAACAAATGGGTGAGACGGCATCATGCCGAGGCCACACGTGTCGCTTCAGCCACCGCTTGCGATTAAACGGGATCGTCTTTACGCAGAGCTCTGCGCGAAACATCGAGTAGCACTGCCTGGGCGCCGTAGTGCTTTGTGAGGCGTTTTCCGAAGCCTCGGACCACGACGAATTTAGGGTCTTCTGGAGACACACCCCGACCAGCCAAGCACCCATGAGCATCGCTGCTTCGTTAGTCTTGCGCCACTAGTGCAAGCTTTAGTAATGTTTTGCGAATGTGATAAAACCAGTAGTGCAAATAGTAAACACATATATGAGGCAACTCCTGAAAAGCATTACTCGGTCGACAGAGTCGTTTCCAGTACTTCCATTTCTGCTACCTTCATATGTCAGCCATATGACTCACCGCAACCTGGCCCTTCAATAGCCAACTTGAAGAAAATAATCCCTATCGGGCCCGAATCAGATTGCAGCTGAGAGCTGGATCACTAGATTCGCGAACAGAATTACACTGAAGAGCCATGAAATGCCATGCATCCCTTCATTTGCTATACCTATGTGCTCAACGCTCCCCTGAAATTGCAGTCGTAGAAGCCATGTGGCTCTCTAGAGACAGGAGTTTAAACTTAGAAATTAAGCCGCATTCTGTTTACAACATCCCTCTCGCGGAGGCGGTTCACCAAGCAGCCTTTATTTCATCTAAAGTTGCTCATCGGCTAAAAATTTTGTATGAAAGCACGACTTGAGATAGTGAGAAACTACCTGTGGACGTTTCACTTCCAGGATATCATCCATTTTCTTTAATTGTTCGATATTTCCTCTCTTTTGTTCCTAATACTAATGCGCTCGGCTCAGTCGCTGCAGATTGCACGAATTTAATGAACATCATATTACGTAGAGCCATCGAACAGGTGTGAGTGGGAAACGGTTGCGGTATTCGATGGCGAAGAACAATTTATCACGCGTTAACTCAAGAACACCAACTTTTATTCGCAACCGGGAGTTGTCAGGGATTGACATTGCGATATATATTCCAGTCTGTCTATGTCAACACGTTGTGCTATCAATTCAAGCAAAAGAAGTGATAATTTTCCGATAATAGTTGAGCTGGACTGCCAGCTGATCACTCTGCCTAGACGCATAGCCACCCTTGTCAATATGACCGCCCTTGAAAAATTCTTGAGCCGAGCTCTGACTAATCATGTAGATGACAATGAAGAGCACATTGCCATAAATCTCAATTTGGTTGTGGAAGAATCCCTAAATAAATCCATGTTTTCCATTCAGGCGCCAAAGGTTGGCCATGCCAACCCATGGTGGAATTCCGAGTGCTCAAGGGATCAAGGGTTAAGGAGAGCTGCGGTGATAAAATTGATTTATAATCAATGTCCCCGGTATTGCGACAATTAGAAGTACGTGGCTGGAACGTTAGGCACACTGTAGCCAGTGCGAAAGACAAGTACGACGGTCAGTGATTTAATCAGTTCTTATCCAAGCCGGGCAACTAAAAAAACAAACTTTTTAGATTCCTCAGAACCAAGAAAGCGACACCGGCTTTGATTTATGTCGACGAACTTGTTCCTACGCCGAGACAGTTGGCTAGCGCGCTATGAGACGCTGATAAAGAGCTTAAAAATTTATTTGCTCCAACTTCGACTTAGCCCATGAGTGACGACTTTGACGAAGTGACAGCTTCGAAGTTCCCTTTAGGCATCCCTACTTAATTTGGCGTACCGATGTAGACCTAGAAAGCCGAATACAGCGCCCACTTTTGTAACGCTAGACATCAGAAAAGCTTATGACACTGTAGAGCGCGCCAACCTAAATTATTCCCTTCGTACCGAAGGACAACCATAGTATTTTATAGAATAGACATATGCTATTTTAGATAGCTGAGTATTTTAATGTTCGCAACGGGGTTTGTCGTCTTTAAAATGGAAGCAATCTGGAGGACACCGCGCTACGGTGGCCTAATGGCTATGGTGCTCGGCTGCAGATCCTAGGGTCGCGGGACCGAATCCCAACCGCGGCGGCTGCATTTCGATGGAGGCGAAATGTTGAGGACCGTGTACTGTGCGATGTCAGTGCACGTTAAAGAGCCTCAGGTGGTCAAATTTTCGGAGCTCTCCACTACGGCGTCTCCCATAATCATATCTGGTTTTGGGGCGTAAAACCCAGGAAATCAAAGTCAGTCAATCTAGAGGGCTCCCCCAAGGGCTGCTGTTGTCTCCATTCGTCTTTAATAAACTCTTCCGCTCGATTACTATAAAACAGAATGTACAGATATACGCATATGTCGTCGGCATCGCATATTTTGCGGCATCGCTAGTTATACATACACTGTATCAAACGTTACAGACGTATATGAACAAGCTTGAGCCGCGGCTGGAAGGAATTAACTTATCCCTGAGCATCAGAAAGTGAACTTGTAGTTTTTCAGCAAAGTGTTCTACTACAAATTCCCAGACAAGGTCTAACTATGTTTGTATTATTCAATCGGCCGCTATTTTTACCCACCATTGGTGTAGATCACGTTGGCCACAAGTCG
The DNA here is from genome assembly GCA_013339685.2 of Hyalomma asiaticum. NCBI lineage: Eukaryota > Metazoa > Arthropoda > Arachnida > Ixodida > Ixodidae > Hyalomma > Hyalomma asiaticum. Next base: position 38,637 of record JABSTT010002022.1, read on the forward strand.
TTTTTCCGCAGTAACAGCAGGACCCGTTGCGAGTGCACCTCCGCGAAGTATTCGTGCAAAACGACCATGTGGAAGCAATAAAATTGCGATAACAATTGGGTTTAACGATAGATTCCTCCCCTGTCTCATCTTTTAGAACGTAAATGGCGTTCTAAAAGATGAGATGGCTCACACAGACACAAATATCGTGATAATGACCCATGCGTCCGTTTGCGAGGAGAAGGTAGGTGTTGGTGTGCTATCATCATCTCTAAACAGGCCTTTCTCAATTCGGTTTCCGGACATCGCCCATTTTTCAAAAGGAACTAGGAGCAATCGTCTTAGGTCTACTAAAACTACCTCATTCCTTGTTATCCGTCATCGTTGTGATTGTTTGCCTCTATGGTCTTATTTAGGTGCGCCTGATTTGTCAAGTGCTTTAGAAGCATTCTATTAAATTCTGCAAGGACATTTACGCTTCATTTGTTTGATACTGGTACATAGATACAAAGGTTTAAAATTTAACGAGTGAGTGGACACGATGGCGGTGTCTTTTTTATATGTTACAATAATTTCTCTCTTGCCGACGTCGGCGTCTGCCACAGCAGCGCGCTTCAGCAAATATGTTACATCCAGCAAGTTTAACAAATCCGCACTAGCCATATCTCACTTCCCTCAGTTGGTTTATCCGTGGAAAAATCGATGTTGTGCTTCTAGAAGAAATATCGTTCACTAAACTGCGATGCCGAGGCTCCCCAATGAATTCTACATTTACAGGTTTGGTGTTGCTCGGTCACCGTTGTGTCCTCATTATGATGAGGATGAGTCGATTGGAGCACTTCTTTATATCATGTCGGAGATTCAGCATTCAACGTAAAAAGTTTCTAGAATTACCTTTGTGAAAGACGAGTTTAAATTTGTCTATTCCGGTCAGTGCAACTGGTGCGAATGTTCGACTGTTGCGATTGTTCTGGGATTTAGTCAGAGGAAAACTTGCAAGGTCGTATGCGATTTTCTTCGTGAAACAATGTTGATTACCTTCCGTTTTGTTTTATTTCTTTCTAATATTGATGGCAGTACCTGAGAATGGACCTCAACAACCTTCGCTTCTCCACATTATTTTTCTATATTTTCAACTTCTTCCAAGAAACGCCGGTTTTTTATACCATCTCTTAAGCCCTATGTTACATGATTACTTGTTATAATGAACAACCGGAATGGGTCAAGCGTTCGTTTATTTGAAAGAAACAATGTAATGAAGGCGAATGACAATGAAGCCAACGACACATAGGGGAAATCAATGTACCTTTTAAATGTACTATAGTAATAATAGAATAAATATAAAGGAATTAAAGTGGACGGAAGAACAAACCTACCTTCGGTAGGGACCGAACCTACATTCTTCGGATAACGCGTTCGATGCTCTACCCACTAAAGCATCGAAATAGACCCAAGCACTTTCATGCCTGGGGCGTCATTCTGGCAGACTTGGCGCCTTTAGATAGCATGCGAGGGTTAATTGGATAGCTGCCATCTCCTCCTAACATAACGTTCTATGAGACGCCTTCTTATAAACTGAGTGTTCCGCACTCGCCGCCGTTGGCTACGAGTGGCGCTGTCTAACACTTCCAGGAGTATACACACATAAGTATCCAATTAGTGGCCGATGAAACCACCGCCTTCCCAGCTCAGCGGGTAGAACATCGCACGCGTTATTCGGACTTCGTAGGTCTGGTCCCTACCGAAGATAAATGCTGATTTCTGGGGTTCTACGTCTCAAGACCACGAGATGATTGTACGAAACGCCGTAGTGGATGGAAGGCTCCGGAAATAGGAGGGAAGCTGCCTAATTTTGCTAGCCGTAATTTGTCAGGCGTGCCCCAGTGCCGTCCTTGGAACAACCATGCAGCAGCTGTGCTATATACTAGTACTAACAGTAATGCATCGTGACACCTAGCAACTAAAGTGCATGCCAATTAAAGCTAATTAGGCAATGAATATTGAAGCTCATTACCTTGTGACGTCATATTATACGACACGTAGCAACCTGTTCACATGCTAATCAGGAATGACCAACGGATTGCAAATTAAGTTAAAGCTGACATCAAGCCATACCACGTGACTCCGCTACTATAGCGATACCTAGCAACCCCATCATGCACACGATAACTGAGAATAATTACTAATTGCTAATTGAGGTAATCATGACATGATGAAATACTACGCGGCATTCCGTTACGTGCCGTTGCCGGAAAGACACAGAGGGCACAGAAAACTTCACCCTTCTAATGAACGATGTGTTCGATGCAATCAACGCGAAATGTCCTGTAGCTGGCATCTACAAGAACTCCCCCAAAATTAAGGTGATAAAAGCGGGTTGTATTTTTATTCCTGCATTTGACTACAATTTGTGAGCGTACCCTCCATAAGTAAATAGTTTAATGCAGGTAATCCAGGATTTCCTTGAAATGGTGAACACCACTGAGAGAACCTGCAGGTCGGACAGCACCAGAACGTTCGCATCCCAGATGACAATGGAGTCTCTCATGGTAACCTTGATGTCCGTCTTGGACATAATGACCCTGCTTCACAGCAAAGACGTACCTTATGTACTCACTGCGAGGCTGAATCAAGATCCGTTGGAGGTATATGCCTATTTATATTTATTTTACTGCACACCTTGTTGAATTAAAAAAGAAAGCATCTATCAATTTCGAAAAAAAGTGCAAGAATGTTGCACGGTCCTGAAGTGACAATAATTTCATACGCGATTTTAAACACAAAATTCACTTAGTGCTGCTCCTGATGTGAGTATTCTGTACGTTATTTTGCAACTCTGGAAACTTTATTTGCACAGTTCCTAGTTTCTGGCTCAACATGCTAAGAATATTCCCTTTCTTTCCCTGTTTGTAGCGTTTTTTTGGAGTGGTCAGGAGCTTTGGAGGAGACGAAGATCATCCGACCACAACGCATTTCAGCCAGATATTCAGGCTTCTCAGCCTGTACACGCCACTAAAGATGGCTACAAAAGGAAACTGCACTCGCGAAGCAGACCCAGTCCTTGTGGCAGTGAACGATAGCCTGAGCAACGAGAAGGTCATCGTCCTTTCAGCCTGTACACGCCACTAAAGATGGCTACAAAAGGAAACTGCACTCGCGAAGCAGACCCAGTCCTTGTGGCAGTGAACGATAGCCTGAGCAACGAGAAGGTCATCGTCCCTTTCAAAGAAGTCCGGGAGGAACAACTGGCGAAGGTTGCTTCGCAGATTGAATTGCGAGAGCCAGTGGCTGCCGATAATACACTTCAGCACAGTTACGTCCGCACAACTGCACAAGCGAGTGCGCTTTATTATCTTGGCGGGTATGTCGCAAAGAAGGCGCACAAGTTCACCAGTTGTGAAGATTGCCTTGCAAACTGTGTATCTGATGGGCACGTACCAGAAGCAGCTGCCTTGACAGAAATGAAGTATTTTATTCCTGGGTCACTGCAGCATCCATCAGGTGCTTTGACCTCTATGCTTAGCAGCATTGAACATGTCATCCAAAGAAGCACCAAGGACAACAAAGTGTTTGGAGACCTGTTCTGGAGCATTATGGAAGAGCTGTCAGAGTGTGTCCTGACTCGGGTTGGGTGCACTGAGCATTTTGAGGTGCTCTCTGCGCGAATTATTAAATTCTATTTGACCACGCGTATGCACTTTTATTCTAGGTTTATACGCCAGCAGCAAGATTCTAGTGTGCCAGTGAAATCAGCGAGAAAGCGTGCTAAGTTGTTGTGAAAATGAGAATGAGCAACTGGGATGTAGATGTGCATGATCTTATCTTTTGTGTTTGTGTATGCACAATAAAAGCAAAGTTAGCTTTGATGTGCTACTCTTGTGGTGAAGTACTCTGTATGGTTTTTAATAACGCGGAGTGTGACAGTTGGCCCAATGTATGCTTTTTTTTTTTACTAGACTTATTATATAGGGGTTCTCGCGAGTGTTGATAGTAGTGGGCTCAAACGCGGCCTGCGGCACTATACTACCAATGTTGGCCTGCCAGCGTACTGCCCGCTCAGCCTAAATTACCTAAGGTACTAGGAAAATTGCCTTTTTGTCCCCAGAAGCACGCTAATGTGGCCGCGGGATGATGCAGCCAATGTACGAGACACAAAGCGCGAATTTGAAATCCTTAACAAAACTGGCGGCACTGGGTGTCACAATTCTGACATCGTATAAAAGATCTTCGTCGGTGAGTGCCCGTTTCACTCGTGAAAATGCTGTGCACATTCAGCGCATCAACTTTTGTGGCGTAAAACTCAAGAAAGTGCAGAAAATGCATGTTTGTATTGTTAAAGCAGCGGTCAAGCAATACCTTCCGATCTACTTTGAGATCTATTGAAGGAATTGTTACGCATTGCCTGTGGTTGTTACAAAAAAGTACACTGACAGTATTACCCCAGGAACGCACAAATGTCCAAGTAGACCGAGCTAACGCTATACCGGCCGGCAAACGCGATCTAGCAAGCCTCTTCCATGCAGACGACACCACGCCGGCTCAAGCCCGATGCTGCGGTCCCGCCGCCTGGCGGCAAGCACAGAAAAGGTGCCGCCTCCCATGCAAAGCGGGAGCGCAGAGTTTGAAAACTGGTTATTCTAGAAACGTTGGCCTTATATGAGGAAGCACAGAGTAGTTATTGTTTGACGGCAGCGGCGGTGGTGCAGGCAACACGACTGACTCTTCTTGTACCTTACAGACACTGGAATCTGGAAGTTTCGGTGGACTCTGAAGCGTGACTGGCCTGGCCGTGTTCTGCCTGAGTTTTGGAATTTCCCGCGCCTAAATACGTTGGCTACCAGGAAGGAAATCGTCTCGTGACCCACGGGTTATCAGCTAGGAACGACGACGTGGTGGCAGCTGTGCGCTTCGATTTTTGGGGGCGTTTCTGTCCGCCACGGAACTCGCATTACGGCAGCGGCGGTGGTGCGGGCAACACGACTGACTCTTCTTGTACCTTACAGACACTGGAATCTGGAAGTTTCGGTGGACTCTGAAGCGTGACTGGCCTGGCCGTGTTCTGCCTGAGTTTTGGAATTTCCCGCGCCTAAATACGTTGGCTACCAGGAAGGAAATCGTCTCGTGACACACGGGTTATCAGCAAGGAACGACGACGTGGTGGCAGCTGTGCGCTTCGATTTTTGGGGGCGTTTCTGTCCGCCACGGAACTCGCATTACGGCAGCGGCGGTGGTGCAGGCAACACGACTGACTCTTCTTGTACCTTACAGGTTGGTGATTTTCCTGTGTTGCTTTTTGCCGCCTTCACTGCCGCCGCTGCCACCGGCTGTTTTATTGTTGTTTTGTTGTTGGTGAATTAACTTGAAGGTATGCCCAAGTGCTATACTTGCCGAGCTGCGTTGAGTGATGACAAGAATGTTATTACATGCAGTATGTGCGATTTTAGCTTTCGTGGCACGGTCTGTTCGGGCATGACAGAGGAAGCATTCGCGACAAAACGCGATGCCAAGAAGAAAAACTGGAAGTGTGAAGCTTGCAGGCCAGCCAGTGGGAAGACTAACACGCCGGCTGCAGATTTGTTGGGAGATACCGACATTAAACTCATGATAGTGGATATGAACAAGAAGCTAACTTCCCTCGTTCCTTTGACAGAGAAAGTAGGGGAGGTGGAAAGGCTCGCACAACTACTTTCTGATAAGTTTGATAACATTCAGGAGCGCCTAGATAGGCATGAGAATGAGATTAAATGCCTTCATGCGCGAGTTGAAAAAATTGAGAAGGTTTGCGATGCGAAAAGTCTTACCCAGCTACAGTTTGACGTTGACGACCTCGAGCGGCGTAGCAGGCAGCTAAATATTGAGGTCCACGGAATACCGGAGGAAAAAGGGGAGGACCTCCTTGCTAAACTCAATGATGTTGCTATAAAGCTGGGTGTCCCTAAACTTGCCCGTGTAGACGTTTCTGCCCTTCACAGGATGGCAGCAAAGCCAGGAAAGGCACGGGGCGTGATAGTTCGTTTTGTGCACCAGGACTTGCGTCACACTTGGCTAGAGAAAAGGAAGGCACTTCGCCAGTCTGCTGAGAGCCTTTATATATCGGAGAACATGACAAGGCATGCAAGGACTCTCCTGACGAAAGCAAGAACATGGGCCACAAGGGTTGGGTATGCTTACGCGTGGCACTCAAACGGGAAGATTCTGGTACGGAGAAAGAGCGGCGAACCTGCTGCGGTTATCAGGTGCGAGGACGATTTGTCTGCCCTGAGTGCCTGACTTTTTCTCTTTTGTCTAAGCCTACGTGTTTTAGTAACGCACCATGGCACTCGAAATGGATTCCTTAGGATGTGTTACGCTATCTGAATTAGTCAGAGAATTTGAGAACCGTAATGGTTTCCTTCGTTGTTTTCATCTAAATGTGCAGTCCATTGGAAACAGGACAGTGGAACTTGAATGTCTTTTCGAAAGGATGAATTACTGCTTCGATATTATAATGTTTACAGAAACTTGGCAGTCCAATGACTTGGATGTTTTTCAAATTCCCAACATGAAAACGTTTTTCGTGCGTAGGTTAACCCGAAGAGGCGGAGCTGCTTGTCTATTAATCAAAAGTTCCTTTAAAGCAGTTCTACTTGAAGATTTTTCTTGTGTAACTACTGATTACGAAGCAGTGTGTGTTCTTTTCAACAATGTCGTTATTGTCTGCTGCTATCGTCCTCCAGATGGCAACATACGTGCTTTTCTTCTTTTTATGGACAACTTGCTTGCATTTGTGAATGAAAATCAGTATAATGTTGTCATTGGCGGAGATTGCAATATAGATATGAATTGCGACAATGCAAGAAAGTTCGAGTTTGAAAATTTTCTCTCATGCCACAACTGTGTAAACACTGTAAACGTTCCTACGAGGGCAACTATGCTTTCGCAGACTACCATAGATTTGTTTATTACAAATTATAATGCGTCTTTGGTTCAAACAAGAGTTCTTTCGTACCCTATCAGTGACCATAGGCCAATATGCTGTTGTATTATGACTAAAAGTCCCAAAGTACACACTGATATTGCTTCTGGTTTTCAGTGTGTCTCGCAAAAAGCTTTGGATGCCTTTTATTCGGATATCAATAATGTACGTTGGGACCATGTTTATCATTTGACTGATGCAAACGCTGCTTATGATGCTTTTCTAAGTTGCTTCACGGCAGTGTACAAAAAGCACTTCTTTCATAAACGTTCGGAAGGGAAGAAAGGTTGTCGAAAACCATGGATGACACGGGAGCTTTTACGCAAGATTGACAAAAAAGATCGTTTATTTAAGAAATTTATGCGTACGCGTAATGAAACTGACCTGGTTGCATTTAAACAGTTTAGAAATGCCCTAGATAAAGAAGTTAAAAAGACGAGAGAAATGTATTACTTTAATCTTTTTTCTTCCTGTTCTAAACAAACAGATGTATTATGGAACAGATTGAACTCACTTATTGGGCGGAACAAGGGAAAAGAATCGGTGACGGAAATTTCACATGCTGGGGAAACTATCACTGGTGATCGCATGGTAAATGTGTTTAACGACTACTTTGTGTACCGGGACTTTGACACCGGACCACGTGCATTTTACACAAGTCTAGATCCTGATAATGTAAAGACACTCTTTTTAGAAGCAACAGTAGAACATGAAGTTCGAGCAGTTTTTCTGGGCCTTAAAAACAGTCGCAGTTGTGATGCGGATGGCCTGCAGATAAGACCTGTCAAATATGTAATAGATAAGATTTCTTCAGTGCTGACATATATATTTAACTTGTGTATTTCAACGGGCGTTTTCCCATCCAAAATGCAAGTTGCTCGTGTAGTGGCGTTATATAAGAAAGGAGATAAAACCGACGTCTCTAATTATAGACCAGTGTCAATATTGCCGATATTTTCCAAAGGTCTTGAGAAAATAATTTATAAACGATTATATTCTTTTTGTAGCAGGTACGTCTTAACGAAATGTCAGTATGGATTTTTAAAACACCGCTCAACAGAACTTGCTCTTCTTGACCAGAAGGAGTTCATATTGGAGAAATTTGACGAAAAACATTTTGTCCTTGGTATTTTTGTCGATTTTACGCAAGCTTTTGACTACATAAATCACGAAATTTTGTTTCATAAACTCAGTCACTACGGCATTCGTGGGCTTCCTCTAATGCTACTAAAAAGCTACCTCTCAGAAAGATGTCAGTTTGTCTCCATGAACGAAACGGTATCAGACAGAAAGAAAATTATCTCAGGAGTGCCGCAGGGCAGTATTCTCGGACCTTTGATTTTTAATTTGTATATAAATGATGTTCTTCTTCGGATGTCAAATTTGTAATATACGCTGATGACACCAGCATATTTATTTCGTCTCCATCAGATGACTACCTCTTTCACAAAGCTAACCTCGTGTTAGAAGAGTTAAGCACATGGGCAGCCAATAACCAGCTAAAAATAAATACAAAAAAGACAAAGGCCGTGGTTTTTCATTCTATTGGCAAACAGGTTTCTACAAAAGACAACCTTGTTTATCGCGGATCACAGATAGAGCTGGTTGAATCTATTAAGGTACTAGGTGTGTATTTCTCAATATCACTGCAGTGGGATGATCACGTAAATGCAGTATTACAAAAATTAGGTGCGATTACTGGTATTGTGAGTCGAAATCGCTATCTAATTCCGAAACAAGTGAAACTGTTGATTTATAATGCCTTATTCGCCTCGTATTTGAACTACTGCCATTTGGTTTGGGGGACTACTACCGAATCAAACCTCTTGCGGCTATTACTTATGCAAAAAAGATTTTTGAGAATAATTGCAAATGTACCAACTGTACATCCTTCTGAAGAACTGTTTAGAAGATTCAAAATAATTAAAACGCAAGACATATACGTGTACAGATTGCTCCGTGAATACCGAATACATTGCGATCACCAGGATTCTCTTTTCATGGGAATAGTAAATTTGTGTCCGAAAGAAGCACCATACAACATACGAAAAACCGAGACATGGAATGTTCCACATTGTCGGACTAGTTACGGTCGTCAAATGGCTCGTAACAAGCTTCCGCGTTTATTAAATGATTATATGAATAAGCAAATTGATATTCGTGATGTAAAATTGTCTGATTTGTATGATCTGTTCTTAACTTAGGCTCTTTGCATAAAATTGTTTGACTTTATATAGATGCAAAATAAAATGTTACTGTTAATTGTTACAATGTTACAGTAGAAGTTATAAAAGTGTTAATGTCAGTGTGTTAAAGTGTCATAATGTTAAGAACATGCCTGAAACTGAGCTGCTGTCTTTGTACGGGGGTGAAGGACTTCCTCAAGCCATTCAAATGGCTTTCCCTTCTCCTCCTATCACATTGTATTGTGATGAAACAATAAAATTCAATTCAATTCAATTCAATTCAATTCAATTCAATTCAATTCAATTCAATTCAATTCAATTCAATTCAATTCAATTCAATTCAATTCAATTCAATTCAATTCAATTCAATTCAATTCAATTCAATTCAATTCAATTCAATTCAATTCAATTCAATTCAATTCAATTCAATTCAATTCAATTCAATTCAATTCAATTCAATTCAATTCAATTCAATTCAATTCAATTCAATTCAATTCAATTCAATTCAATTCAATTCAATTCAATTCAATTCAATTCAATTCAATTCAATTCAATTCAATTCAATTCAATTCAATTCAATTCAATTCAATTCAATTCAATTCAATTCAATTCAATTCAATTCAATTCAATTCAATTCAATTCAATTCAATTCAATTCAATTCAATTCAATTCAATTCAATTCAATTCAATTCAATTCAATTCAATTCAATTCAATTCAATTCAATTCAATTCAATTCAATTCAATTCAATTCAATTCAATTCAATTCAAATTCAAAGTTCAATCACAGATGACTGCGTAATAAAGCTTTATTGATGCAATCCGTTTGGTGTTTAATATTTGAAACAAGGTTCCGTCTTTCCTGCTGCTTCATTAATGTGATCAATCGTTACGGAAAGCATAGAATTGAGGCGCAGTTCTTTATCTGCTCGTAAATCAAACCATGCACTTACGAAATTAAGTACGTTGTTGCTAGCATGCAGGGTTTTGAGCTAATTTGCGCTCTTCTAAAATAACGAAAAAAAATGAGAGATAAAATAAAACAAAAAAAAATCCGCGCGCGCATTACGTGTATACAGCCAACTCGGTGTTATCTAATGTCATAATGACCACCGCAAAATATTTTTTTAATTCTTAGCCATCTTTTAAACGGTTGCTTTGAACGCTACATGTCTGATGGAGAACCTGTAGAGCATGTTCATTGTTGCGCAAATAATGCTATTCGCTGGCACTAATGTAAAAGTTTTCATTCTTTCCGGGCTCCTAAGGAAGTGCGCGAGATTTGAAAAAGTGGCATGAGATTGCCGTTTGCGCGCCGCAACATTAGCACGCTCACGTCCTAAGAACGAACAATGGATGACGGACGCAGACAGACGGTACTGAATAGGTCAGAAATTAAGAGACACTGATAAGCGGTGGCCACGCCTATTGCCCTTTCTGCCTGCCCATGCCTTCGGTTTGCATGCATCATCGATCATTCGTTCTTAGTGCGTCTGAAAGTGCTAATGTTGCCACGCGCAGGTGCTGTCCACGTGATACATTTTCAAATCTCGCTCAGTTTCTTAGAAGCCTGGTAAAACTAAAATCATTGCATTGATTAGCATAGAAATACGGTATTTGTGCACTAATGAACATGCTGTACGTCTTCCCCATTGAACTTTTTTTGTTGTTTTAGAATTGTTCGAGTTTATGACTATAAAGTGACCCAACGAGATTTATCACTCCACACAAACGCCTGCTCCTGTTTGGCGCGTTATGACAGCTACGAGCGATAGCTTCGTGAGCCGCTCAGCGCTACACATGTTGGCCATGTTGGCGTCCGTTTAACTCCTGATTGCCGATTGTAAAACTTTAGATTTGTTAGGGAATAACATGAAGATTGCACACTAGTGCCTACGACGCCGAAGCATAATCAGCGAACCCTTTTACATAGCTTACTCTTATTTCTTGGAAATTTCGCTGCATAGAAACTAGGGTGCTCATGTCCGTAACTTCTCGAGATACTACGGTGGCATTAGCGTCAAACGCAGAAACGATACGGCTCTGTTTCACTTTAGTGGTCAGCAAAAGTGTAAACCGACAGTGAAAGTCCGAAAAGAACGTCCTTATAGACACGCGTCTCCGCTTTATCTTGAAAAGGGAAGCGTAGGCAGGCTGCTAAGTATGAAGAATGTCGAAGCATAACACCTAACAAGACACTCAAACTTTGTGTAAACAGGTTATTGACTTTGTTGTACTTCGTATGGAGCAAGTCATATCACGAAGAAAAATATTCACCTTCTTTTTCTCGTCTGCTTCGTGCTTTTTTTTTCTATTTGGTAACTGATACATCTTTTTCTGGTGTTCTCTGGTTGTCTCAAGAAGTGTTGATGATTAGGATTTACTTATTTGGTAACTGATACATCTTTTTCTGGTGTTCTCTGGTTGTCTCAAGAAGTGTTGATGATTAGGATTTACTAGCGCGAGTTCTTTTAATTTCGTTGTTGCATCAGCAAGGTTACGAAATAGTAAACATAGTTTATGCTTATTTTACTATATCGTGTAAACGTTTCATTATTGAAGGAATCATTCGCTCAGTGAAGCTTTCCATTACAGCTCTCAGCCGGTGAACGTCCACAGAATCTGATTGTTTTTTTTTTTTGTTTTTTCAGCACATAAGATGACGTAACTCATTCAAGTAGAGCAATACCTCTCTATACCGAAGGGTCTTTGCAAAGCCGATAATGATGACGATGACGGTTGGTATGAAGGCAGTGACGACGGCGGGTGTTGCTTCCCCCTTTGTAAGGGTGGAAAAATTTATTGTGGTCGCCCTGACCGAAGGGGTACAGCATTAAGGGAATGTGCTAGTAAAGCACAGCCATACTGAATCCTTATGCATCCCATTCCAAGAATATTTCGATATTTTGTTTAGAACATTGTGTATAAAACTCTAGCGCTCACCTTCACCGAAAATCACTAAACACTTGCTCTTCAAGAAAGGGGCGGGGGGGGGGGGGATGCTAAATATTATAAATTATTCCCGATTTTGTTGCAGCTGACGATACACAAGAAATTGCCTCGCCTAAAAAAAATCATCGATATTTCCGTTAGTTTTCTTTTGTTTGCTATGTGTAAACGCGAAATTGCTCCCTAACGAAAACCATGAAGTCCGCGTGTATCTTGGCCACGAGCAACTTGGCCTTTACAGAGGAGAAGAAGAAGAGCAACTTGGCCGCGCCTACAGTGAGTCATATATTGTCAGGTGAACAAGAACAAGAACAAATATTTGCCGGAGCTTGTTCCGACCCATCGTCGAGTCATCGGAAGCTCCAGCGATAGCCAAACTGACTGCAGAAGGACAACAGAGCGCCCCATACGAGCCCTGAAGGGCCAGATTGAATCGGCAATGCTTACAGGCAAGCCGAACTGCTGCATGGCTAAGGGGGTTACGGACGAGATGGAAGATTCAGCGCGGAGCCGATTTCCGCTTCTACATCGTGTACTTGTGACCCGTGAGACTCATAAGGTGAGCGTCACTGGTCACAAGTACACGATGTAGAAGCGAACCATTGGTTGCTGCCAGAGTAGGGTTTTTGCCGAGTAGGCAATATGTAAGGCACTAATTTTTCACAAAGCAGCGTCAGATAACTATTCTTCTTTCTGTGTGTGTTTGTGTGTGTTTCCTCTCTTTTATTTCTTTCTCTCTTTCTCTCTGTTCTTCTTAAGCTCGATATTCTTTTAAGCTCGTTTTTTAAACTCGACATGTGTACACGGCCATGAGGCCTGTACATATGTAATTTTGGCTATGAAGTATCATTTAAGCGCGCATATTCATTCATGAAAAAAGTACATGGTATTAACCATTCTTCTGTAACACTTCTGGGCATTCCTGCATTTGCCATAGTTGGCTGAAGCATTAAGCGTTTTAAGAGTATTTATACATGCGCAGGTTATTCCTTATTCTGATATTTCTAGCATTGACGGAGAGATATGGAACAAATTGTCTTCGTAATAGCCAGGTCCACAGTTACGTTGAAATCGACGTCGTTGGCATGTGGAGCTGTGTCTAAAATGAATTACATTTGCTCAAGATTTGGCGATCTGCGTCTACTTATACTTCTACCGACATTAAAAAATTTCATTTCACAATGCTTTTAACGCAGCGTCAGAACAACACTTTTTTTCTTCCGGGAGGTGGCCAACACCCTGCGCTGTGTGCGCGTCAATACCCCACTACGCGGCACATCAACAATCAGTGTAGATGGAGCACACGAATCATAAACGTGTATCACCCACATCCTGCTCTTCCTGCCGCAGTAACCGCCGCCGCCAGGGCGTGTCCCGAGACGTACTGGCAGTCCGATGGGCCTCAACCGCATCTAGACAACGTTCACTTCCGCCGCAAGACGACCATCCATGGGATATGCATTTACGCCGACTATAAACTCGACGAGAGCTACACACCTAGCAGGGCTGCCGTGAGTTTGGGCAGCAGTTTCCACGACCTGCAGGAGCAGGAGGCTAAGGACTTGAGAGAACCGACAGGCTGGGTGCCTATTGCGACACGCGATGCAGCTGGCCACACTGTGGGCGTCTTCCTTGTGGAAACCGCAGTGCTCTCGAATCACGAGAACGGCCGGGACACTCACCTTCGCCAGATCAAGGTGCACTCACCCGCTCAGTAAGCCAATGTTAGTGTTCAACAATGTCGACGGCCGTGGCTTCAGCAAGCTGTATACGTTAAATGCGCTATATAAGAAGCCTACCACTCCACAAAGAAGAACTTGGATGTTATTGAACGGTAGAAATGTTCTAAACATTCTAAAAGTAACCACTTTGTTTCGTATTAGAGCTCATTCATTCATTCATTCATTCATTCATTCATTCATTCATTCATTCATTCATTCATTCATCAGGCCAAATGTATTACAAAATGTAGGTCATACTTCGCACGATTGTTACGAACAATAGCGGAAATATAGAAAAGAAATGACAAACGGATACTAAAAAGTTCAAAGAAAAATAGCAGTGAAAAATAGACAGTGAACAAAAGCAAACGATAAGGATAAGCAACATCGCAAGACTATTGAAAGCATAAATGCAGCGTAAAAGGTGTCTGTAGCCACATGTTACGCACAGAAAACTTGTCTTACGTTTACTTCAAACGACGTTAGCGAAGAACATATGATTGGGGAGTCCGGTAGCACATTCCATTCTTCGATAATGCTTGGGGAGTAACTAAACTAGAAACAGTCATTACGAGAGGCAAGGGTCGCTACGTACATACTATGGCGATCACTGGAATGCTGTTGTGTGCTGATCTGAAAAAAAGATGGCTGTATGAGTGAGCTGGATCTCATTGTGGATTTACTGAAGAAACGAATTTAGGTCTCTCGCTCTTTGTTCTAAGTTCCAAATTCTTAAGGACAGCTTTCTTACAAAGCTCAGTAGGAGAACATTGCCGACGATATTTATTATAAATGAACATAGCACCAAGGCGTTGTACCCTTGCTATTTTATTGCAGTTCGTCTGTGTATAATGCTACCATAAAGATTTTTTCAATATTCAACGATTGGCCTCACATGTGTTTCGTAAGCTAAGCATTTAAAATCAGGCGGGTCACTATTACGGCTACGCCTGAGACTGTACAGTGCTTTAGTAGCCTTCGAACAGACATGAGCAATATGCGAGTTCCATGGCAGGTCGGATGTACACGATTTCCCGAGGTATTTATATTTCTGCACGCGCTTGAGCATGATGCCGACAACGTGATAGTCACAACCAGTGCTTTTTTTCTTTCAAGTTATGACCGTGAAAACAGTTTTTTTTTGTTGCTTCTGTTTAAATTCATTTGCTGGTTTACACAACAATGCCAAATTTTTCGAAGGTAGTTGCTTAAGAAAATTTGATCATGTTGAGCCTCAAGGGTGCTATATACAACGCAATGATCGGTGAAACACCTAATCGGGGACATTGACATGGCTTGGTAGGTGATTGATGAACAATAAAAATAAAAGAGAGCCTTGTAGACTCCCCTGTGAAACACCAGCATTTACTGAAACCAAGCTAGAGCTCTTTTCATTTATTTGAACAAACTTCTTCCGAAAGTAAGGTAACATTCAAACCAACATCTCAGCAAACTCTTTTTAAACGTGCTATCTATTTTAACTAGTCATTCTGCATGGGACACCTTTTCGAATGCTTTAGGAAAGTCCATAAACACAACGTTGGTCTGGATACGCGAATTTTTTGTTTTGGAAAGATCATAGGCTTTTTCAACTTCGATTGTTACGAACAATTTCGAAAGAATCTATTAAGCCTATTCAAATAGGTCAACATATGCTTGTGTATGAAATTCTCGAGTATCTTTGAGCTTGTGCCAATGAGCGACATTGGGCGGTAATTGTTTATTTCTAAACATGAACTACTTTGGTGTACTGCTATGATATTGACACACTATCATGCAGTTGGAAACGTGCTGCTTGCTATGTGCTGCTTCCCAAATGAAGGTGGTGGAGATCGGGCAGCACAAAAGATGATTATCATTTCATTGCTAATTGCAAGAAGAGGACCAATGAAAATTTCCGAAATTATAAGGGAATACAAGTCTTCTTAAAACCGCCGTTTGCCTTACCAGAAGATTGGTTGTGCGAACCTTCGCCAGTTTCTAGACAATATCTCTGAAACTGTTACTGCTACACGCCGCATTACAGGAGATGATTGTAATCCAAGCAAGAATAAAGCAATAAGTTCAACACATTGAGAAGATGATCAAGGAGCCAAAGCCAAGATCTACAAAACCGAAAGTAAAGCACGCATTGCTCGAACCACCAATAACACCAACCCAGAAATCACCAACCCAGAATCTTATACTACACTAGAAGAGTTTAAGTGTCATTCTTATTGGGCACCAACGTCACATGTGACTCCCCTACATGGGACCTTTAAGGAAAGAAAGTGAAAATTTAAGTGAATGTAGCTGTAGCGTTTACTTTCGAGATTTGCTGCGAATGCGAGGATGTTCTGCTTTTTTATTCTTTTTGTCATTCAGGCAAACCGTCCTGCTCCCGAGCCTCCAAGGCGCCTCCGTTTCGGCCACATACTTTTCGAATTGGCTGGGTTGCACAAATACCAGACAAGCACTGCCGACATCTGTTCCCTCTGCTGCCATGGCTGCATGCTGCTGGACGAGCTCATGCGGCGCCATGACTTCTCTAAACAAACACCTGCTGAGAAGGTGAGCACAGCTACATATGGAGGCTAAGAAAGAAGCAGCGACAACCGATAGAGCATGTTCTGCTTATTCTCTATACAGGACCTCTGTCATGCGGACGGTGCAGTCTGTCCTGCTGGCGTCTGACAGCGGCATGGCCTGGGACGGCGGATGGGCTCGGCATCTTGCGTTCGAGGCCTTTTCGTGAAATGCTGAGCCGCAAACCAGGCGGTGCGCTGGGAAAGATGGTGCCGTTGTCAAATTATTGGTGCATTTTTATTTAAGAATTGGAAATTGAAAGTTCAAAACTCATTCGAATGTATCTATTAAAGCATTATTTGTGAGTCACTTCTGACTGTTAATATATGAAACATTATGTTACATCTCTTCGTTTGGTAATGGAAGATGATAGACCGTTTACGAAAGCATGAACCTGGTCGAAACCTTCCAACGGTTCAGAAACTGAATCATTCATGTTGAAACCAAGTATGCGATTTCACCGATGCTAGACTCCCTGTAAACTTGGCGCTGCAGTCACTGGAGATATTATGGTGCAAATTGGCTCGATGGCTTAATATGGGAAAGCAGATGACGCTGGCGATAAGCTCAATTCACTGCGGCAGCTGCGTAACCCGGTAGACGACACCATGACGAAGATTTTCGTTTTCGAGGTGGTTCGTACCTAGGCTAAGGGATTAGGCGTTAGTTTTTCTATACGTTCGTTTTTTTTTTTCTGTATTTCGCGTGATTTTCTCTCGCGTGTTAAACTACGAGTAAGTTGTAGCTCCGCCTTCCAGCAGGCGCTGCCCATTTTCACACCGGCCTCTACTTCAATAGCTCGCCTATCCAAATTTTTATGATAATGATGATGATGATGACATTTTATGGCATTCACCTACTGAGCGGGACATGCCAAGAATCGGTAGGCAGTAGCGACAGTCACTCTGTGATTGAGTTAAGACGGACTGAGCCGAAAAGCAAAAAAAAAAAAGAAGGAAAAAAAACTTAACGGTCCAGTAGTCAGAGGAACTGAGATGGATGGAAGGAATGCAAGAGTACGGAATCTTCTCGATATGTAGGCTGTGAGAATGGATTTTGACACAAGATGAACTTCGAAGGAAAAAAGAAAGAAATAATTTATAGAATTAGCATGAGAATCTTTACTGTTTCTTCTTTTTCTTTCTTTCCTTCCTTCTTCTTTCTTTTCTATTTCTTTCTTTCTTTGAATTTCGCGCTTAGGAAATGCAGTCACGGATACACGGAACAAACCCGCATTTTCGAGATAAACCTTTTCTACATCTTATCGCAGATTGGCCTTCGCACAATTATGTAGCAGTGGTCTGAGAGCAAGACTGGGTCGAGTGCGGCTGTGTGTGTAGTGGGTCGGGATCAAGAGCAAGTCTGCTGTTCCCTGCTCCATTGCAGCGAGATCTGATGCACGGCACAGCCTCTACATTGAAGGGCTCCGCTGTTAAAAGGCGCAAGTTTCTGCATAAGTTGATTAGAATCTCAGCCTAAATGGTAACACGTGCAATGTCTCGTTCACGCTTGGCTCGGTCGACTGTTCTGGTGTGACAAAATGCCCAAAGCGCTAGTTGAAACCATTCCGTCTCTAAATGGACGCTAGTATAGGTGTCCTTTCTGGAAGAACAAACAATTGAGTGACTTGGTAAGAATTCTTCATAAAACAGCGAAACACGCAAGACACAAACGGCACAGCCCCGTCCTCTGTCCGTCTTTCGTCCTGTCTTGTTGCGATGTTTTTGCTAGGGGTCCACTGTATGAAATATATTTATGTACAGGAAACAGCCAAAATTCAAAGGTTGTTTCAAACATTCATGAATGGACAGCATTCGCAAATAAAGGTTTATTACACATAACTGAAATTAGTTAAAAACATTCTCATTCGTTTCGAGCAATAATTCATATAGTACAAATAATGATCCGGCAAACCAGTCACTTTCAACCAGCGTGTCTCTGCTTTCAGCGGCTCGGAGTTCCAGGCGAGGACCCACTGACGACGAGGTTTAGCGCTTTTCTGAAGCCTCCGCTGCCACAAGCAGATGTCAGCAAGGAGGATGACAAGGGGTGCTTCAATATTGCGCTGCACGTTGTTTAGTAATAGTTAATTTTCCCGCGTGATTTGTCGCTGCTGCTTTCTATAACTTTCATAACGACGCTCACCCTGCTGGCAGTAGTGTCTGCCGATATGCGTCCACTTCGATACGGCCCCTAAAGCAGCAGGAGTAGCAGCAGCAGCGGCTGTGGCAGCAGCGGGAACAGAAAGATGTCGGCAGTGCAGGCTTATGACTCGCGCGCCCCATCCACATCGGTGGTCGATGTGCCGCGTAGTCCGGTGTTTCCATGGGAATACTGCAGTGTGGTGGCAGTCTTGCAGAAAAAGCAAAACAAAGAAAAAGTGGTGACCTGGCGCTGGCAACGAAAACATGCAATAGTGAAACGATATTGTTAGATATCGGTGCAAGTACAAGGAGTGCGTTGTGTACATCTTCAAAAAAACAAAATACCATAAGCGCTGTCTACTCCGTAGTAACACTCATTTTTGACATCCTCCCGTGCACTGAATCATTCACGCGCGTTGTTGAACGGTTTGCATTGCACTGTTTACCAGAATGCTCAAAATGTACGCACCAACTTGTGCACATCTACAACCTGAGAAATCGACGACGATGCCTGCGTCTATGCTACTCACTGTTACGAAGAGAATGCACGATAATATCCCATCTCTGCATTAATCTCTCTATATATGGAATGCGACAGAAGAAGGATTACGGTCCCCACGTCTAAATAAGATATACGCCCTTGTAATGCTTTACGTAACCTTGGCACACCCAGGATAACACAAGAATTTTGTAAAGAACGCGTTAACATGCATCCATGACTCCATACACAGGTCTGCACGCGTTAGTGACACTGCATCACAGTTATTTGTGGCTTGCAAGAGAAAAAGACTAAAAAGATGCATTTATCGGCACTACGTTGAGAAAATTAGTGCCGCAACAAATCGTATATTCTGCAGAGACGCGATACTCAGGTAGGAAAATGGAGGTTCGGGTCAATATTGTACAGTTATGACTCACCTTGAAGAGCTGAAATTTCGCTCCGCGCTGAATGGCCGACTTGCCCCGCTAGCTGCGTCGCCATGTGGCCGTCCGTGTCTTGAAGACGCAATCGCAATGTGAACTGCCTCTTCAAGGGCTGTTTGGGACGCTGTCCTGTCCTCCTGCTGTCCGTTTCGCTGTATCTGACACTGGCGATGATGAGACGAGGCGTAAGAGTGAGCCGCGTCCTATATTTGCTCACTGCCAGCGTGGTTGACGTGCTCTAGCCGCACGCGGGCTTCGTCTTCGTTTTTTGGAAGCAAGCATCCCACCACTCCAGCTAAAGAAAAAAAGAGCTCGTATTGGTTGTTTAGACAAAACAGTTTTTTCCTTCCAAGTAAGCGCAGTAAAATACTCATTGCATGTGCGCCGATGTGCATGACATGAACACGGTTTGTTTGAGCGTTCTTCGAATCTAGCAAAGCTGGAGAAAGTCATGCTGAGTGATAGTACATCGCTGTGGAGCGGTTAACACACGTTATACAACCGCAGTCGTTATTACACAAGCACGATCAACACAAATGCTTATGCGACAGGTTTATTCACGTTATGTATGGCATGGGAAGTGCCGCTGTGGGCGACTGGTACCTTCATTGTTTGACACTTCTGAGGCCCGGTATCGATTTCTACCCCATCTTCCGATCCGTACGTTGCCCTCGCTCATTAAACGGGCCCTGAAACCCAATGTTGCTCGCCTATATTTGCATTGAAACGGCTTCCTCACATTGCCCTGTCATGAATTCAAAAACGAATTTTCGAGATTCACGTGGGCAAACAGAAGTTATCCGACTTACAAATTCAAAGTGAAAGCAGAAGATAAATAATGGCATCCCCTTTCACATTTGACTTACCCAGAGACGTGTTGCGCTGCTTCCAGTCGAGAGTCGGCTTACATCTTGCGGTACCGGAACCGAGCTGTATACTGTCGCCTTCCTAACACGATGCTACCGCGCTTTTTGATGGCGTCGTTGCAATATGCTGCGTGGGCCGCACAGCGCTCGTTGTGTCGGTTGCACACAAAATGAAATTGTAAAGAGGGGATTTATGTCCTTTAGTAGATTTAACGAGCACAAAACATGCCTTTGTCTCAGGTTATAATCAGTGCATTGTAAGCAAGTGTGACAAGCATGTTTATCCACAACTGTTTTAGGCCGCTAAGAACCAGCTTGCAACCAGCATATATAGCAACGTCATATATACTTGCAGATGCTGTTGACATTTACGACGCTGCAGTCGTCGTCGATGCTTATTTCAGGCACTAATCGAAATTGTAACACCCTCTGATTTCGTCACTCTCACTGGGGCTACGGCCCTCGTTGAGTCTCACCTTAAGGCAAACGTACAACAAAACGAACGCGATATACGATTTGTTGCGCCACTAATTTTCTCAACGTAGTGCCGATAAATGCGTCTTTTTAGTCTTTTTCTCTTGCAAGCCCCAAATAACTGTGATGCAGTGTCACTAACGCGTTCAGACCTGTGTATGGAGTCATGGATGCATGTTAACGCGTTCTTTACAAAATTCTTGTGTTATCCTGGGTGTGCCAAGGTTACGTAAAGCATTACAAGGGCTTATATCTATTTAGACGTGTGGACCGTAATCCTTCTTCTGTCGCATTCCATATATATAGAGAGATTAATGCAGAGACAGGATATTATCGTGCATTCTCTTCGTAACAGCGAGTAGCATAGACGTTGATATCATCGTCGATGTCTTGGGTTGTAGATGCGCACAAGTTGGTGGGCGCATTTTGAGAATGCTGGTAAACAGTGCAATGCAAACAGTTAAACATCGCAGGTGAATAATGCAGTGCGCAGGAGAATGTCAAAAACGAGTGTTACTACGGAGTAGACAGCGCTTATGGTATTTTGTTTTTTTGAAGATCTACACAACGCACTCCTTGTACTTGCACCGATATCTAACAATATCGTTTCACAATTGCATGCTTTCATTGTCAGCGCCAGGTCATCACTTTTTCTTTGTTTTGCTTTTTCCTGCAAGACTGCCACCACACTGCAGTATACCCATGGAAACACCGGACTACGCGGCACATCGACCACCGATGTGGATGGGGCGCGCGAGTCGTAAGCCTGCACTGCCGACATCTTTCTGTTCCCGCTGCTGCCACAGCCGCTGCTGCTGCTACTCCTGCTGCTTTAGGGGCCGTATCGAAGTGGACGCATATCGGCAGACACTACTGCCAGCAAGGTGAACGTGGTTGTGAAAGTTATAGAAAGCAGCAGCGACAAATCATGCGGGAAAATTAACTATTACTAAACACCGCGCAGTGCGACTTTGAAGCACCCCTTGTCATCCTCCTTACTGGCACCTGCTTGCGGCAGCGGAGGGTTCAGCAAAGCGCTCAACCTCGTCGTCAGTGGGTCCTCGCCTGGAACTCCGAGCCGCTGAACGCAGAGACACGCTGGTTGAAAATGAATGCTTGGCACGATCATTATTTGTGCTACATGAATTAATGCTTAAGACGAATGTCAATGTTTTTAACTAATCTGGTTATGTGTAATAAAACTTTATTTGCGAATACTGTCTATTCTTTAATGTTTGAAACAACTTTTACATTTTTGCTGTTTCTTGTACATAAATATAATTCACACAGGGGACTCCTAGTAAAAACATCGCAACAAGACAGGACGAAAGAAGGACAGTGAACGGGGCTGTGCCGTTTGTGTCTTGCGTGTTTCGCTGTTTTTATGAAGAATTCTTACCAACTCACTCAACTGTCTGTTCTTCCAGAAGGGACACCTACTGGTGCCCATTTAGACACGGGATGGTTTCAACTGGCGCTTTGGACGTTTTTCCACACTCTATAATAGTCGACCGCGCGAAGCCTGAACGAGAAATTGGACGTGCTAGCATTTAAGTCGAGATTCTCATCAACGTATGCGGAAACTTGCGCCTTTTAACAGCGGAGCCGTTCAATGTAGAGGCTGTGCCGTGCATCAGATCTCGCTGCAACGGAGCAGGGAACAGCAGACTTGCTCTTGATCTCCACCCACTATACACACAGCCGCACTCAACCCAGTCTTGCTCTCATACCACTGCTACATAATTGTGGGAAGGCCAATCTGCGATAAGTTGTAGAAAAGGTTTATCTCGAAAATGCGGGTTTGTTCCATGTATCCGTGACTGCATTTCCTAGCGCGAAATTCAAAGAAAGAAAGAAAGAAAGAAAGAAGGAAGGAAAGAAAGAAGGAAAGAAAGAAAGAAGAAACAGTAAAGATTCTCATGCTAATTCTATATAGCATTTCTTTCTTTTTTCCTTCGAAGTTCATCTTGTGTCAAAATCCATTCTCGCTGCCTATACATATCGAGAACATTCCGTACTCTTGCATTACTTCCATCCATCTCAGTTGGTCTGGCTATTGGACCGTTAAGTCTTTTTCTTTTCTTTTTTTTTCTTTTCTGCTCAGTCCGTCTTAACTCAATCACAGAGTGACTGTCGCTACTGCCTACCGATTCTTGGCATGTCCCGCTCAGTAGGTGACCGCCATAAAAGCTCATCATCGTCATCATTATCATAAAAATTTGGATAGCTGAGCTATTGAAAAAGAGGCCGGTGTGAAAATGCGGAGCGCCTGCTGGAAGGCAGGCAGGCACAGAACTTTAGTTTGGTCCTGAGAAACTGCAGTTGGACGCCCCCTTCTAGGGGGATCCTGTAGCAGTTGCGGGCCGCTCCCACGCAGGGACAGGACGACCGCTGGCCCTCCGCCCTCTCGCAGGCTCTCTGGACAGCCCGAAGTTGAACCGAAAGGTCGCCGCTTCTCAGGGCTTCCTCCCAGTCCTCTTCTTTGCTGAACTTTCTGTCACGTAACACAGGACATTGCCAGAGCGTGTGAGCTAGTGAGCAGTAAGCCTCTCCGCAGTTCGGACAATGCGGTTCAATGTTGGGCGCGGAGCTACAACTTAGTCGTAGTTTAACACGCGAGATAAAATCACGCAAAATACAGAAAAAAAAGAACGTAGAGAAAAACTAACGCCTAATCCCTCAGCCTAGGTACGAACCACCTCGAAAACGAAAATCTTCGTCACGGTGCCGTCGACCGGGTTACGCAGCTGCCGCTGTGAATTGAGCTTATCGTCAGCGTCATCTTCTTTCCCATATTTAGCCATCGAGCCAATTTGCACCATAATATCTCCAGTGACTGCAGCGCCATATTTACAGGGAGGCTAGCATTAGTGAAATTCGCATACTTGGTTTCAACATGAATGATTCAGTTTCTGAACCGTTGGAAGGTTTCTACCAGGTTCATGCTTTTGGTAAACGGTCTATCATCTTCCATTACAAACGAACAGATGTAACATAACTGTTTCGTATATTAACAGTCAGAATGGACTCACAAATAATGCTTTAATAGATACATTCGAATGAGTTTTGAACTTGCAATTTCCAATAAATCTTAAATAAAAAGCACCAAAAATTTGACAACGGCACCGTCGTTCCCAGCGCACCGCCTCGTTTGCGGCTCAGGATTTCACGAAAAGGCCTCGAGCGCAAGATTTCGAGCCCATCCGCCGTTCCGGCCATGCCACTGTCAGACGCCAGCAGGACAGACTGCACAGACCGCATGACAGAGGTCCTGTAGAGTGAGTAAGCAGAACATGCTCTACCGGTTGTCGCTGCTTCTTTCTTAGCCTCCATATGTAGCTGTGCTCACCTTCCCAGCGTCTGTTTCACTTGAGAAACCAATGCGCCGCAGCAGCTCGTCCAGCAGCATGCAGCAGTGGCAGCAGAGGGAACAGATGTCGGCAGTGCTTGTCTGGTATTTGTGCAACCCAGCCAATTCGAAAAGTAAGTGGCCGACACGGAGGCGCCTTGGAGGCTCGGGAGCAGGACGGTATGCTTGAATGACGAAAAGAAAAAAGAAGCGGAACATCCTCGCATTCGTAGCAAATCTCAAAAGTAAAGGCTACAGCTACATTCATTTTCACTTTCTTTCCTTAAAGGGCCCATGTAGGGGAGTTACATGTGACGTTGGTGCGTAATAAGAATGACACTTAAACTCTTCTGCATTCGTGATTTCTGGGTTGGTGTTACTTGTGGTCCGAGCATTGCGTGCTTTATTTTAGGTTTTGGAGACCTTGGCTTTGGCTCCTTGATCATTACCTCAATGTGTTGAACTTCTTTCTTTACTCTAGCTTGGATTACAATCATCTCCTGTAATGCGGCGTGTAGCAGTAACAGTTTCAGAGATTTTGTCTAGAAACTGGCGAAGGTTCGCACAACCAAACTTCTGGTAAGGCAAACGGCGGCTTTAAGAAGACTTGTATTCCCTTATAATTTCGGAAATTTTCATTGGTCCTCTACTTGCAATTAGCAATGAAATGATAATCATCTTTTGTGCTTCCGGATCTCCACCACCTTCATTTGGGAAGCAGCACATCGCAAGCAGCACGTTTCCAACTGCATGATAGTGTGTCAATATCATAGCAGTACACCAAAGTAGTTCATGTTTAGAAATAAACAATTACCGCCCACTGTCGCTCATTGGCACAAGCTCAAAGATAGTCGAGAATTTCATAGACATGCATATGTTGACCTATTTGAATAGGCTTAATAGACTGTTTCGAAATCGGCACGGTTTACGCCAAAGTTTATCAAGATTGACGAAGTTAGTTGAAAAAGTCTATGATGGTTCCAAAACAACAAATTCGCGTAGCCAGACAAACGTTGCGTTTATGGACTTTCTAAAGCAGTCGAAAAGGTGTCCCATGCAGAATGACTAGTTAAAATAGATAGCACGTTTAAAAAGAGTTTGCTGAGGAGTTGGTTTGAATCTTACCTTACTTTCGGAAGAAGTTTGTCCAAATAAACGAAAAGAGCTCTAGCTTGGTTTCAGTAAATGCTGGTGTTTCACAGGGGAGTGTACAAGGCTCTCTTTTATTTTCATTGTTCATCAATCACCTACCAAGCCATGTCAATGTCCCCGATTAGGTGTTTCACCGATCATTGCGTTGTCTATAGCACCCTTGAGGCTCAACATGATCAAATTTTCTTAAGCAACTACCTTCGAATAATTTGGCATTGTTGTGTAAACCAGCAAATGAATTTAAACAGCAGCGACAAAAAAAAACTGTTTTGACGGCCATAACTTGAAAGAAAAAGACCACTGGTTGTCGACTATCACGTTGACGGCATCAGGCTCAAGCGCGTGCAGAAATATAAATACCTCGGGAGATTGTGTACATCCGATCTGCCATGGAACTCGCATATTGGTCATGTCTGCTCGAAGGCTACTAAAGCACTGTACAGTCTCAGGCGTAGCCTTTATAGCGGCCCGCCTGATTTAAAGTGCCTAGCTTACAACACCCATGCCCGGCCATTTGTTGAATATTGAAACATTTATTGGTACCGTTACACACAGACGAACTGCAATAAAATAGCAAGGGTAAAACGCCTTGGTGCTATGTTCATTTATCATAAATATCGTCGGCAATCTGAGCTGCGTAAGAATGCTGCCCTCAGAAATTTGGACCTTAGAACGAAGTGTGAGACACCTAAATTCGTTTTTTCAGTCAATAGACAATGAGATCCAGCTCACTCATACAGCCAATTTTTTTTTTTGGCGAGATTAGCACACTAGAGCATTCAAAAGATCGCCATAGTACGTACATAGCGCCCCTTGCCTCACGTAATGACTGTTTTAGGTTAAAGTACTTCCTTTGCGTTATCGAAGAATGGTATGTGCTACCGGAGTCCCCAATCATATGTTCTTCGCTAACGTCGTTTGATGTAAACTTTGAAGTAAACTTTTCTGTGCATAACATATCGCTACATATACCTTTTACGCTGCATTTATGCTTTCAATGGTCTTGCGATGTTGCTCATCCTTATCTTTCGCTTTTGTTCACTATGTCTTTCATTGCTCTTTTTCTTTGAACTTTTTAGTATCCGTTTATTATTTCCTTTTCTATATTTCCGCTATTGGTCGTAACAATCGTGCGAAGTATGACCTACATTTTGTAACACATTTGACCAGATGAATGAATGAATGAATGAATGAATGAATGAATGAATGAATGAATGAATGAATGAATTAAGGAATGAATGAATGAGCTCTAATACGAAACAAAGTAATCATTTTTAGAATGTTCAGAACATTTCTACCGTTCAACAACATCCAAGTTCTTCGTGGTGGAGTGGTAGACTTCTTACATAGGGCATTTAACGTATACAGCTTGCTGAAGCCACGGCCGTCGACACTGGTGAAGTTGACCTTGGGCATAACACTAACATTGGCTTACTGAACGGGTGAGTGCACCTTGATCTGGCGAAGGTGAGTGTCCCGGCCGTTCTCGTTTTTCATGAGCACTGCAGTTTCCACAAGGAAGGCGCCCACCAGGGTGGCCAGCTGCGTCGCTTGTCGCAATGTGCACGCGCCCAACCTTACTTAGTAGCCAACAAGATACTTTGTAGCCAACATTACATATGTCGAGTTTAAAAAACGAGCTTAAGAAAATGTCGAGCTTAAAGGTATCGAGCTTAAAAAAAAAGAGAGAAAGAGAGAGAAAGAAAGAAAAACATAAATGTACGCGCGCACGTACACACACCCACAAACGCACGTACGCACACACAGCAGAATAGTTTGCTAACGTTGCTTTGTGAAAAATTAGTGCCTTACATATTGCCTACTCGGCAAAATCCCTACTCAGGTAGCAACCAATGGTTCGCTTCTACATCGTGTACTTGTGACCCGTAAGGCTCACCTTCAAGGGCTGGATATCGGCTGCGCGCTGAATTTTCCATCTCTTTCGTAACCCTCTTAGCCATGCAGCAGTTCGGCTTGCCTGCAAGCATTCCTGCTTCTATCTGGCACTTCAGGGCTCCTATGGGCCACTCTGCTCGCCTTGTGTACTCAGTGTTGCTAAAGCTGGAGGTTCCAATGATTCGACGATGGGTCGGAACGAGCCCCGTCAAATAGGCACGGCCAAGTTGCTCTTCTTCTTCTCCTCTGTAAAGGCCAAGTTGCTCGTGGCCAGATACACGCGGACTTCATCGTGTCCGTTAGGGAGCAACTTCGCGCTTACACATAGCAAACAAAAGAAAAATAACGGAAAATGCAATGATTTCTTTAGGCGAGGCAATTTCTTGTGTATCGTCAGCTGCAACAAAATCGGGAATAATTTATAACATTTAACCTCCCCTTCCCCTCCCCCGCCCCCGCCCCTTTCTTGAAGAGCAAGTGTTTAGTTATTTTCGGTG